>OX579658.1:5551737-5848891 GCA_951230895.1 Carpatolechia fugitivella
TTTTATTGTATTGTATTGTATTTTTTTTTTATATAATTTTTAAACTTTATTTTATTTAATTGGTTAAGAAATGTGACCTGTAGAGGAAAACAGCCTCAGCGACCTCACCTGTAACCTGGCAACCCCCAAGACTCCGTCATTTTTTAAAATTTCCAAAATATAACTCGACAAAAAAACAAAAATTATAGAACCTGCTCACAAAATTTCACGAGAATCGGTTGAGAAACGCGACCTGTAGAGTGAAACAAACAAACAAACAAACAAACGGACAGATGACATACAAAAGCAAATTTGGCCAAGCTGAAACAGAGACGCTTCGCTCGCTTCGCTCGCTCGGTCAATAATATTGAATGTTTTGAGTTGTCTGTAATAAAGATATCACATAAATGTTGGAATTTTAGTATCAAAATTCTTATCACTTTCATCAGAATATATTTGGTTTTGGCGTTATCAATCGACTGAAAGTCTTAAAAAACATTATTTTTTACATTTAATTTGATACCATATAGGCGGCTAAATTCATTGTATATTATTTCAAAATGTTTCGTGATTTTAATTTTTATTGGTGTGGCTGTGCAAGGCTAAGCCCATTTGGTTGCTCCCCTTTGTAAGTCTAAAAAAACCTGTAAACATCTACTGTTTGCAGTAAACTACAGATGCTTGTAAGTACTACAATGCAATTATTTGCTTCGGCTTCGGGGATTAATTAATGCCCAATATATTATTGAAATAAACATTGTGTTAAGATGACCATAGTTTTGACAACACTGACAACGTCAAACGTAGACAGAAAGACGAATAACTCTTTCCTGCTTATTAAAACAATACAATGGTAGCGGATCTTCTGAAAGCAAACTTGCTATTAAAAACATCAGTTCACAATCATTCGTTACTATCTCCAGAAAAATAAATGCAATAACTGGGTTCTGTGGTATGGGATTGTTTTACTATTTCAATATTGTCTATGAAAATATCGTGATCGCTTACACTGTGGCCACAAACATTTGGTGCCGGCCTTGTGCAAACAACACGCAGACCCTTGTAGCTGAAGAGTGACATAGATAATTGGTTTTCTACAGTAACAGTTTTACCTACTATTTCTAAGATGACATTGACTAATCAAAATATATTTTTTAATAATCTATCTATTAATAATAATCTAATTAATCTATCTTATTAATAATCTAAATATATTTTCTAATAATAATTTAAAAGAAAAATAATAGATTTAAAGAAATTTATTTTCTGTTAGATCATAAAAAAAAAATAACAGAAACTCATCAAATTAAAGTACCTATTATAAGCCTTTTTCAAATCCGGTTTTTGTGATCTTTTCTCAGTAAACTAAAAAGCTCCACCAAAAGTATGCGAAAAATATTCGTCTTGTTTCGGAAATTTAAAAATCGAAGGATTATTAGAATTAATAGATTTTTTAATAATCAATTTTAGCAGCTTCGTGAATCGATTATAAAAATCAATTTTTATTTTAAAAATTATCGATTTTATTGATAATCGATTATTTTTCACATCTCTATAATATTCTATTTAAGTTCGGAAAGGAAACAAATAATGCCAGCTCAGCAATATACCTATAATCGTGTCAATAATCGACCTCACAAACAAAACATACTATACATAGGTATTTACATACTGTCTACGAAAAATTTATTATACCTATATACCTATATATGATCCACGAAAAAAGTAACTGTTTAAACTTTAAACCATGTCGTTGGTGGTTTGTGAGGTTGTATGACTTTACACGATTGTAATTATGAGCTGCCTTTGTTTTGTTCACAGAACAATATCGTTGTGTTGTTACCTGAAAATAATAATTTCTATACGACAAGAGTCAGTAGTTACACTCACAAAAATGTGAAAAATTAACAAATTTGGTATATTACTGCTTAGTTTAACTTTCGTCTAAGCAATATTTTTCCTAAACACCGACTATTCGGAGCAAGTTACTTAAATCAATCCATCTTCTAAGATCGTCACGAAAAATCTTTTTTGGTCATCGAGGACGACTCTTTCATTCCCTAAGCTACCGTCTTCACTCTCTTTTGATGATTATTACTTTCCTATATATCTCATCTTTTCTTATCCGTACTTACGAACGACAAAATGAAACAATTTTCTTATTAAAAGCTTTTAAGTGCAAAATATTGTATTTTTCCTTTTTTTCACTTAAAAATTATATCCCGCAAAATTGATTGGTAGTTATTAGCTCTGCTCACTCTTTTAAGAATAAAACTGTGTTTTCTTTATGGATGGAGGTTGTTTTAAAAAACTGTGGAGAATCGGCACAAGGGCGTTTTTCATACAAACTGTAAAAAAACCGTAGTTTCAGTTTGTGGTTGAGTGTCATCCAAAGTTCCAAAGCGATATAATACTCGCATTATAATAAATTACTAAAAATGGGTAATAAATTACTTACATGTGGCGCAGCGTTCATCCACTAGTATCCCTCTAACTTATATAAGAATATCAGAGGAAAATGCCCGTACAAAGAAATTGTATTTTCTCCCTCATTTCAGCAGCAATCCGCTTATGAGAAGGGCTTTCCTTATTTTGTTATCGAGTAGTATATAAATAAATATCTTAGTATATAATTACGTTAAATTAACAAGCTGATAAGTGGCACTTTTGAAACAATAGGTATGTAACTGTAGGCTGGACGTAACTTAGACTTCTGTTCCAGCTCCTAGGTTTGACTAGTCAATCCTCAGGTCTGAATTGAAGTCTTAGTCAAAGCCCAAACAAATGAAGTTTTTCGGTCTCTGACTAAAGAATTTTCTTCAAACCTAGGAGAAACTAATTTGGTCAGGCAAACGTCAAAACCCACTTTTCTACTTTTCCTAACTTTGACTGAAAATTTAGGAACTTCTAGGTTTGACTAAAAATACTTTAGTCAAAGGCCGGAATTGGAATTTATTACGGGGTTAGCCAGAAGGCTTTAGTCAAACCTAGGATAAACCAGTCATTCCGCGAAGAGACTGCATATCGACCTTTGACTATGACACATGGATAAAATCACGGATAAAATTTTTAAACTATCTATAAAATTCTAATAAATGGCTTTCTTTTAGATAGTTACTTTTTGTCTATGTAGAAGACCAAACATAAAATAAAGATCAGACTCCAGATCAAACGCGATATACCATAAACAACCCACGGCCAAAGTATGCATGCAGTGTTTCTTATTAGTCATACTAGAAAGTCCTACTAGTATGACCTGTGAGAATAGTTAAGTATTATTGATAGCCATCTGGGGGCACGGCAGTGCCCCCGCCAAGTCGAGCAAAAAAGCGGCACGGCTGTACCATACTTTTCTCGAAGCAGTTCAGGCCATTTTCGACCCCCTTATAACTTCGTTGTGGATAAAACTAGAAGCCTGAGTTTTCAGTAATCAAGCAGGCATTGTATAAATACGGTATATTTCAATTTTCCAGGTGCCAGATTTTGCAGATTGCCAGGTCAATCTATGTATTTATTTAAAACATAAGAGATTTTTAATATTGATCTGGTCACTATAAGATGTTGTTAGGTGAGCTAATTACGTAATAACTTAAGACAGAAGGACTCTTAAGTAGGGGCTGAATAAATTAACCGACTTGGTATTACATGGATCTCACAACTTTTTACGGTAGACTAAGTTGCGTGCGAGACTTGTTTTTTTTACAAGTTATGTTTTTGATGGCATACTTTTCTCTAGTATGTTGTTTTCTTCCTCCCTGTATACGTTAAATGCATGAACAATCTCCTTATTAGTATTTTGAATGAATGAATGAATGAAATATACTTTACTTATAGAGTGAAACAAACAAACAAACAGATGGACATACAAAAGCAAATTTGGCCCAGCAGAAACAGAGACGCTTCGCTCGCTTCGCTCGCTCGGTCAATAATATTGAATGTTTTGAGTTGTCTGTAATAAAGATATCACATAAATGTTGGAATTTTAGTATCAAAGTTCTTATCACTTTCGTCAAAATGTATTTGGCAACACTAGTTTTGGCGTTATCAATCGATTGAAAGTCTTACAAAACATTATAGTATGTTGTTTTCTTCCTCCCTGTATACGTTAAATGCATGAACAATCTTCTTATTAGTATTTTGAATGAATGAATGAATGAATGAAATATACTTTACTTATAAGCAAAAAACAGAAGTGACAAACCTTTTTATTTCCCAACTGTGGAATATGTAATTATAAGTTACCTTTGTGTGACTTCCATGTGACGCCCAAATGTGTCAAAATGCCATATTATGTGTGAAGCGTCGCAATCAAGCTAACACGCACCGAAACGAGCTCCAGTTGACGTCGCCAAGGATATAAATAATAAGAAACGACCGTTTTTGTAATTAATTTGTTGATATTTTATAAATAAACAAGTGAACTTAAGCCCTTCGGTGGGGAAATTTTTGAGGTTATAATAACAAAATCAAAATTTGACAGAAAAAAAAAACAATTAAGTATAACTTGAGCGGATGTCATTTCTTGTTTCAAATCTTGTAGTATTAGTAATTTCCAGAATTGTTGATAACCTGGCAAATATGTATAATGTCGGGCGCTTACATATTTAAAACATATTTTGCTTTCAAACTTATACTTATGTGAACGCGTCCTACGTTTTTTTTACTAACATAACATTTTCCCTTCCACCATTATTTCAATCAACTTAAATCCTTGACTTAAATAAATACTTACACAGGCTTAATTAATACCTGCTATAGAAGCCGTCGTCAAACCACATACGAATATTCTAATTTAATTTTACATGAAAGCGATTTCATGTAGCGATAAAATATCAACATTGAATCTAATGAACAAACGTCATAAAGGTGTTATTAAAATTGAATAAAATTTTTAGTACCTGCGCAGCATTAATAAAAACAAAAAAAGTTTTAAGGTCCAATCAACGGCCCGATTGAATAAAATATCGACTTGTTAAAAAGGTTTTTAAAAGCTTATAAAGGTTCGCGCAATTTTTTAAAAAGAGATTAAGCATTTCGTTTGCTATTGTTAGCAGAATCATATTTCTAGCTTGCGTTTCGTAACTTAAATTATTTGTGTAACAAGATTAAAATTATTACTATTAGTACTATTTTTACTTCTGTAATTGCTGTATGTTTCTGTCTGTGTGCAATAAAGTATATTTCATTCATTCATTTATTCTACAAGTTTAATTATTACTATTCGTTATGTTTTGTTAGGTAGGCTCGAGCCCCTCGGTGGGGATGTATATGGGCTGTTGATGTTATGTTTTGTTTTAAATCAAATAACTTTAAAAATCTTAGTAGAATCTTTAAAAGAAACAACCCGATATATTTACTTAGACTCTTTCCAAACCAAACTATTTTTATATACTACTATTTTTTTATTCTAAACGAAGTAAGTCAAATATTTTCCTTGTTCTTTGTGTTTAGGTAATGCTTGATGATTTTGCATTAGATCTTACCGTAGTACGGAAAAGGAAGTAATCTAGGATACTTCATGCCTTAGGTAAATGAAAGGTTCGCACGGCGCGCGGCCCTCGCCTAGATACCGCCCGGCGTAGTTGTAAATGCGGCAACAAATACTACGCCGAATTCGGCGTACCCGAGCTAAACTTTCTACAACCAATTATTTATTTACCAACCCATTGCATAAAAAAAATCCCCTTCATTCGGATAACAATTAAGCAGCTTGCAGCAAAATTCGTCACGTACACTTGCATCCACCAAATTATTATAAACACACTTTGACATTGAGTTGCCGCATTCACGGAGCTGTTGTTTTTTGATAGCGCGGTATCTAGGCGAGCGCCGCGCGAGCCTTTCATTTATCTAAGCTTCATTCATGCATATTCTGATTTGTTAGACCATTTCCTCGAAATCGTTGTTTAATGCACTGACATTTCACATTCGCATTTTTACGCGATCTCATTGTTTCAACTAAACCCTTGAAAATTGTATAGAAGATACCAATACTACAAGATTTCGCGACAACAGACGACGCAGGGAGACTTGTATATTTAGCAGCTAAGTCACCAAGAATGACGCGTAGTGCGAATGGAGGAAAATCTAATCAAGTGATGGTAAAATGTCTTCAGAAACATGCATCAAGATCCTTACTGTTAAGGTTGCCGTTTGTAACCGTGCAAAGTAACAAGAATTTTTAATTCTATTTGAGTTTAATTTGGTTCTATTTATAATAATTTATTATTTTTATTTCTGTAAAAAAAAATTGGTTTTTTTGGCACTCGTCTTAGCTGCCGGCGCCGGTAAAATTAATCGCACGCGCCACCGACAGCAAAAGCATTTTTTTTATATTAGCAGTTCATATACGTCCTCACTGAGGGGCTCGAACCTACCTTGAATTAGGGTGATTAGGCCTTAGTCGACCACCCTCGCCCAGTGCGGTTTGGTCGACTTCACACACAACCTTTGAATTTCTTTGCATGAGTGTGCAAGTTTTATCACGATGTTTTTCTTCACCGTTAGAGCGTTGAATAAACACATGAATCCGAAATTCACGTGGTGGGGATCCAACCCGCGTCTCCTGGACGGAAGACAGCGGCCCTAGCCACTAGACCACCGACGCTCTAGCATGCTTCCTTTTAAATATCAAAGTGTAACCTTAATATTTCAGCTAGTACTCTCAGATAGCGAAGGAATTACACGTACGAACTTGCAAGAGATAAGACATTCGTCGAACTCAGTAGTAATTTGGCATTCTAACAGGTTTAATTACTACATCTAATTTGAGGAAGACTGCGATTTCGCTATTCATAGGAAGTCATACGAATTATGCCAAAGTTGTGTGTGTAATTGTTGGAGACGGTCTTTGTGCGGGAGCGTTGGATGGTTCAAATACCTTATTTAAACTTGGCGCAGTCGTCGTTTGCTTAAAATAAATCCGACTTTCTTGTCTGCACGTATTATTCCATTGATTTGTTATTTTTTTATCGTAGGGTTTATAAATATGATGACTCTTTCCTTCTTTCACGGTGGATTTGTTATGTAGATTTTAGAAACGCTGAAAGATGGAAAATTACATTGTACTCCTTCTTCTTTTCATTCTGTGGGTGGTAAGGTTAGGTTACATTTTACTTAACCAAATGTGTTATTAAAAAAAACACTAGCAAAGTCACAGGCGCCAGCATAACACATCGTCTGCGTGTTTTTTTTTCCTTCACTAAGTGGACTGTCAAAACGTCAGGAATTATAGTATAACGTACAGACAACACATGCAGTGCAAACAGTATTTTTATTCACTTGAGTATTAAGTTTTGCACGTTTTGTATTCGGAATTTATTTTTTTTACTCTTGGCGCCTGCCCTGGCTCATAAATAAATATTAGTCTCTTCGCCAGTCTTTATTAACGTAAGTTTGATAAATTAATAAACCACTTCTCTCATATCTTTAATCATGACAAAAAAAGAATAATGTTTCCAAATATTTTTAAATACGTCCTTGCCCAAACACGATGAGGTAATGTTGTGTAGATGAGGACTAATTATGCTAGGTAGAATAGATTAGAATAGAATAGAAAAGCATTTATTCCTTGAAAATAATAACTACAATACAACACAAAGAAAGTTCAGTGGTTGTTATACATAACTTATGTTAAAACACAAAGACTTAAGATGTGAATGCTGTGTTGCACCAAGGAAAGGGTTCCGACTCAGCATGTGCTGCAGACAAGTCTACAGCGCTGATATTCTGCCGGCACCAGACAGTAGACCAAAATAAATTATTACTAACTAATAAATAATAATAATAATAATAGTGAAAGTACATAAAATAAACGCTATGTTTTTTTTTTATTTATTTAAAATTTGCTAACGATACGATGAAGAAGAAGATTTATAAAACTTTACTGCATATACACAAATGGCGGGCCTCATATTTCAGTTTTACATAAGTTTTACTTTTGATAGTGATAGTGAAGTTACAGCTTAATCAAATAATAGTAAGTGGTCGAAAAATTAATTAGTTGAATCGGAAAAAATATGGACGTAAGAAAAAAACAAGAACACACAATGTATCCGAGATTGAAAAAAAGAGAATTTAGTATTTGACTTTGCAAAAGCTCGCTTCTATTTTTTGTACAGAAACTATTCAATACACAACAGAGCTTTCTTGACATCGAGCAATAGTCACACAATGTTGGGACATGATGCATTGTTATTTTAACCGATGACTCAACTATGTAGCAATAAGAATGATCAATAAGTAGGTACCTAGATGTCGTATTAATTTTACAGCCCTCTCATAAACTGTCAACAAAATACCAACCAGGTTATAAAACCATGTAATATTGAGTAAGGCTACCTAATTGGATTGACATTATCTTCACATGTACTAATTGATTAGAGGTCGAATAAAAAAAATATTACTTCAATCGAGTAATTTTTGTACTTATATTATGAACTGGTTTTCTTAAAAGAGATCTAATTAGATAAATATTTTTTTATACTCTAATCTCCATTTGATTCCTAGGACCGATTCCAATATGGCGGCGTCTGATGATACCGTCGTCGTCACTGTGGCTTTATTTTTGCCTATTTATTTTTTTATTTAAATAATTAACAATGTTTGACATGAAAAACAAGATTATTCCACTTTCCGAGTTTCTGAATTTAAAAAAAACTGCTTGAAAAACTTGTTAGCCAAAGCCTTCAGAAGGAATAGCATGATAATTATGTTTTTATGAAAGTTTTCTGCACTTTCAGTTGAGGTAAGATTAAAAGACTTCCATTCTGAAGATTCTCTTGCGAGCATGACTTGTGAATTCAACTTGAAATTTCGAAATAGTATAGTTACTTATTTTACGAAAAAAAAAAGCAATGATCAGTTCACTGGATGGAATATATATTTGTACAAAAAAGCTCTCATAGTATCAAAAAGTCGACGCATAACTACTCCATGGTTTTCGTTGTGTTCAATAATCATCAACACCAACGGCCCGTTACAGTCCACTGCTGGACTAAGAGCCTCCTCCAGAGGGTTTTGCTATAATCTCCACGCTTGGCAGGCCAGTTGGAGATCGCAGATTAAAAGGTTACTGTATCAGAGAGCGCTGCTGCACGTTCCCTGTTCAATGTGTAGTCCCTAAGTTGCCTCTTACAACACCCACGGGAAGAATAGGGGTTGGTGACACATGTACCTATTCTACTCTGCCGTCACCACACGGCTCTTTCAAAAACTCTCATAGTATCAAAAAACTGACACATAACTACTCTACGGTTTTCGTTGTGTTGAATACAAACCTCAAATGTTTACCAACTTTCACTATGACTGTGAACCGGTCACCCGTGATATGTTTACTTAGTTTGTTTGTTTATTTAAATTTTAGCAGAGCTAGGCATGGATCGTATTTGTAGAGGGTAAATTAGTTGAAGTGCAGTGCAGCTCGATTATGCTAATTATTATGTGTTCGGTATAGTGTTGCTTTTGGTGGTTACAGCTGTCCTCGTTAGTTTCGGTAAATAAAAAAAGCTGCACGTTTTTGTTTTTGCGGCTCATTAACTAAGCAGGATGATGCTACATGATGATGATGATGATGATAAAATCTAAAATAATTATGTCAGATAAACATAGATGATGATCTGAGGAAGATGGCTGGTGGTGGCTGGATAAGGAAAGCGGTTGATCGTGCGCTTTGGCGTGCCCTTGGGGAGGCCTACGTCCAGCAGTGGACTGCAATAGGCTGATTGATTGGTTGAGATAAACATAAAATAAAGTAGGACATGTTTCGATAAGGTTCTAAAATATAAAAGAAATAAGCCAGCGCGACTCAGTCAAGCATATAATTTGATTATATTTACACAAAGCTATGAGAGTCCGCAATGTCCACTGAAGGCACTAGTCGTAAACAAAAATTATATAGGTATACCTATATAGTCACTAGCAGAATGATTTGTATGTAAACTCTTCACTGTTTAGAAGAAATAAGTCGCACAATTATGAGAAGTTATGATTGCGTACGATGTATTTAAAATATTTTCTTCTCCGTATCAACAAAAGCATAATAATTAAAAACACTAACAATGATGAACTCAAAACATTTTGGACCACCTGTGTGAAAGCCCGTCTGTAAAAGTTGATGCTGCTTGGTCGTGAAATCAATTGACAGTTTCGCTTCTATTGTAGTTAGTAAAATAATAATGTTTGTTCCCACCCAGCCAGTTCTCACTAGCTTCTTTCAGTGAAAATAAGTGCTTGCATCAATTAGAATAATTTGGCGAATTTTATGTATTTTTTAGTATTTTACTGTAGCAAAAATCAGATAATAACTTTAAATAATATATATTTGAGACAGCTTTATTTTTATTTTTATATTTGGAGATTTTAATTGCAAAAATTGGTACCTACCTAATGATAGCCACAAGGGTATTTCTCCAATAGGGAAAAGGTCTGGGTCAAAATGGCACCACATAGGCGTACATCTAAAAGGCGTTTATTATTGGACAAAATATCAGATACATTTTTAGACGTTTTGTCATCCAATAGCACTTATTTGGTACATACTTTTTTGGGCTCATTTACTCCCAGATTTATTCCAACGCCAATAATAAAACTTCAGAACAAGACACAAAAGAAACAGTAATAAATTTTCATCCCCACATCTTTACTGCACCGCACGTAAATCCGTTGCATTATTTACCAACTAGGTATAAATTAAACGCTGTCACCGCATGCAATTACACTAAAACAATACATTCTGGTGCAGTGGATGTTTTTCTTTCCCGGGCAGGGTTGCCAGATCATTTGTAACTGGGACGCTTTTATTCGCGACCTAGAATAGTTTGCCACTGTCAGCGTTTGTCGAGTACCAGCCCCTAGGGACGGGAATCGGGGCAACAGATTGGCTCGTTTGAATCAGTGCTATTAATCAAGAGAAGTGAAGAATATAATCTCATAAATTTTTACTGCTTTTATTTGAAATAGAGTACTGAAATAAGAGACATATCTGAGATTTGTCTTTTCTTTTAAAAGTACAAAAGAACATTTATAACTTTCAATACATGCATCGAAAATATTCCTTAGTCACACCATTAAATTATAATATCCTTGAGAAAATCCGATGAATCGGATAGAAAAAACACAGCATTTGATATCGCCCGATGTATTGACGAAGGAGATGCAACAACATCCCACCTACTATATAGGTTGTATGTACTATATACATACTTTTGAAATTAAACCTTAAATTATAGGTGAGGTAATTAATAACTGTTGAGACTTGTGTAGTATTTTATGTTAAAGTGTAAGTCATTATTTTTTTAAGTTTTCACATTTATAAAGTAAAGTAAAAGCATTAATAATAATAACAAACAAATCACAACAACTACAAAAATTACATTTTCAAAATTATAAATAATAATAATATTTAATAATTATATTAAAAAAATATATATTATATTTTAAATATTTAAAGGTGCAAACTATTGACTTATTCAATTTCTTAATTATTGTGGTGCAGCTCTACCCGTCCCAACGACTGCGCGACACGGATGAATGAATTCTATTTTTGGCGGGAGGAAATTTTGTTATCTCATTCGATCTTTTTGCTGACCAAAGGGAATATTTTTACATTCACTTTATATCTTTACTCTTTTCGGTTGGCAAAATTGTGCCTGTAGGCTGTAAATAAATACTGGTCAAGTACACGTTTGACAACGATAAAGTGTTGTTTTATTATAAGAAACATTTTGTTATAAAAAACAACAATTTGTTAATCTTGTGAAAAGCCCTTGTAATTATTATTTATACGATCAATCTTCATCATATTAGTATTAGCAACTGTGTGTGTGTGTGTGTTTCTATAAATAAATTATTTATCTGCTTATCAGACCTGATAAATATTATAAAAAATTATTGTTTATGCTATACCTAATTGTATATGAGTGAGTTTATATTTAAAATTCAATTCCTATTCGTTTTAAAACAAAAGGCGTACTTCTAAAAAGCACACAAGTCCCTATAGCACTTTTGTTTTTTCTGCTTGATGATTATTTTCATATGCTAATTAATCCACAGAACTAAGAACCTCGTGTTGTTGAATAATTGTAGAGAGAAACTTCATTAACAAAACAGCTAGTTCATTTTCTGCTACAGGGGTCGCATATGCGAGTATGGTATCTTGGGACAAGCGACTTTAATAAGAACATATTTTAGTATCGCCACAGAATAAATTTGCTTGTGGGATGAAAATTTGGTCTGCATTTTCGGCGATGCATGCAATGCAATCTTTATTCGCCATTTTGGGGGTATGACTATCTGTTATATCAAGATATCTTTGTTAGTTTATAATATATACGTACGCCCCCAGCGAAGGGCTCGAGCCTACCTTGCATTAAGGTGGTCAGATCTTGACTTGCAATTTTACCTTAAAATAATTATTATATAAAAATAATTACCTTATTATAATTATGAATAAGTAGTAAATCAAATGAGCGTCGGTGGTGTAGTGGCTAGGGCCGCTGCCTCCCATCTGGGAGACGCGGATTCGATCCCGACCACGTACCAATGTGTTTTCGAATTTCGAATTCGTATGTACGTTTATTCGACGCTCTTACGGTGAAGGAAAAAATTGTGATGAAATCTGCACACTCCTGCGAAGAAATTTAAAGGTTGTGTGTGAAATCGACCAACCCGAATTGGGCCAGTGTGGTCGACTAAGGCCTAATCGCCCTAATTCAGGGTAGGCTCGAGCCCCTCGGTGGGGACGTATATGAGCTGATGATGATGAGTAAATCCAATAATGTTACCGGCAACAACTGGAGCAGGAATACTCATAATGTACACAACTACTCATATCTCTAAAAATAACTTTTATAAATATTAATAAAAAAGAATTGTTGAGAATTTCAAAACCGATAGCATTAAAACTAGATTTATAGTAAAAGCAAAGAGATTGTGGTGTACTTATTGAACATTAGCTGAACGTTTTCATAAATTGCTTGTTGAGCCAGTTATCCGCCAATTACTAGTTTGAACAGGATTTTACATCATTAGGGGTTAGAAAATGTGAGGTTTGTCAACTGTGTTATAAAATTATATAGCACATAGATTTGTAATTTAAAGGCTTGACTACACCATGTCAGAAAAACAAGAAAATATAGGTATTTTTTTTTTACAATTCAGTCTAAGTATATTTATGTCCACACCGTGGGGTTCGAGCCCATATAAACAATACTTAACATGTTTGTATGAATGTTATGGTCAAATCTGGCAACTGAATTTTAAACCATTTCCTTTCAATTTACGACTTTGAAATTTTACATACTTATTCAGTGCCGATGAAAATACACTAAAATGATAAAAATGTACTTCACAATGCAGCCAGGATTGTTTCTCCACGAGGAAACTCCTCAATGGTAGCACAGACTCGAAATTTTGAATTCAGGGTAATCTGATTATTACTTATACACTTATACCTGGTCCTCAGTAAGCTTGTGTTCCTCAGCAGTTTAAAGGAATTTTAATTGAAACTTATATACCTACTTGTAAAATATTGTTTTTGTAGTTTTCGCTTTTTAATCCTAATTTTAAATTCATTGAGGTTATCGTGTTCACTATATTTTCAAATGCTGTGTCAACTATTATGGTACACATAACAGAACCTATGTTTACACTGTTTCTTTTTAATGTTGCGTTTGCGTACTGCAGGTGTACCTTATATAAATAAAAGAAAAGTACAAAAGATACAATTCCTGTGGAGTTTCTTCTGGCCGTTCTTCTCCACAGAGGGCGTACATTGGTAGTGAACGTGCCATCCATGATAGCTTTGACGTCGAAAAATGATTTGTAAAAATCCTAATTCGAATAAAAAATTTTGACTTTGACTTTGACTTTAAATAAATAAACTTATTTAATTTGAGTTTGCTTGATTTATTGGCGTGATATAAACAAGGCTTTATTGATATCAAATCTCTTGTGTTTAATTAACTCATTTCTATGGCGCTAAACGACCATATAAAACACTTCGCAAGAATCCGGTTTTTATAACGTCAAGCCCTTTTGAAACTAATGACGACAGATGATCCGATCTCAGTATCAGTTTTGTGTTCATTGTTTAACGCTATAATATAATTAATAAAAAAAAATGTAACCTTTCAAGCTCATAAAATGAACTGCGGCCTAACTTCATCATTTCCATAAAAAGGATTACTTACTCAAGGATAAAACAGTAGTTCCTCATTCGGAATGCTTTGCGAGCTTCGAAATGTACGTTATCCCTTTGTTTTGGTGGATTTTGGCGGCTTATAAATTCTGATTAGCCTTGGAATGCTTGGGCTGGCCATGCCTAAATATAATCGCATTGCAAAATAAATTCGTCACTAATTGACTAACAAAAGCGCAAGGTTGTATTTAATAATATTTATTAATATAAAATTCTGAATATTGATAATATGATAATAAATCTTCGACGCGATGCATAATAAGTAAAAGTTAAGTTGCCATTGATCTGAGCTAATAATATAATTATCTTATTTAGTAAACGAGTAATGTATGATCAAATCTTAAAAAGTTATGGTTGGTTATGGCTCATTCCAAGTCAATTAATGGGAAACTTATAACGCTATTAAACTGTAGTAGGCGCCTAGATAATTAAAACAAGCCGTCTTCCTGGTAACATTACTAATGCTGTAAGTAATCAGCTATAAAAGGTAGCGTTTATGTGAGACATTAATAACATGACCAGTTTATAGAATTCAAAGGAAACTCGGTTCAGGATATTGCTTCGATTAACAAGCTTATAATTAGATAATTTAGGATAAATTGACAACGTAAATACAGAATGTAATAAACAGAGGTAACCCGAAACACAGCGACAGTACTTATGAAACTGAACAACTTTTACCTGGAAACATGGATTGAGATATGAAAACAATTTCTGAAGTTCCCATACTAAGAGTAAAAATGATTAAATAAATAAATAAGAGTGTCAGCTGATTGAACTATATGTAATGATTGAACTATTTGCACTACACACAAAAAAACACAAAACACATACACAATACACTGTTAGAAAACAAAAAAAAACAATTAAACAAATTCTATAACATAATATCTGACGGTATTTCAAGTCTTCCTGAAAAAAAGTTTAAATTCTTGTAAAACAGATTTTATGCAAAAAGTCTTACTATAAATTAAATGACTATTTGACTATGGCACAGCACTATTTAACTATCAGCACAGCACAGGAAACATTAAGAATATTGATTGATTATTGTAAACAACATTTAAATTTAAAAAAAAAGAAAAGTAGGTACAGTAGATGCGAATCCTGTGGAGTTTCTTCAGGCCGTTCTTCTCCACAGTGAGCATAATGAACGGGCCCTTGCTTTGACGTCGAAACATGATTTTGTTAAATCTTACTTCGAATAAAGATATTTTTATCTTAATCTTATCTTTATCTAACTATGAGTATGACTATGATGGAATTGAAAACCTCTTCTCTTCAACTGTGCTGGAACTTGGCCTAAGCATTGTTAATCATCATTTCATCATCATCTCAGCAGGAAGACGTCCACTGCTAAACAAAGGCTTTCCCCATTCGTTTCTAACGTGAAAGGCCCTGGGCTTCTCGCATCAAACGGCGTCCATCAACCTTATTCAAGTCATCTGTCCACCTTGTGGGCTGTCCAACACTACGCTTTCCGGCCCGTGGTCACCATTCGAGAACCTTTGAACCTTTCCTAGCCGTGATCGGTTCATCAATACGCATTGTTATTAGCTTAAAATTAATATGAGTAATACAAACAGCGTTATAATTTTAGTAGTTACATTAAAAAATAAAGTTCCATCTAGACTTTGAGAAGAAATTTAATAATAACATAAAACAAAAATCTACTATCAGAAACCGATTCAACTCAAACTTTATTATTATTATGACTGCATCTACCCTCTTCGCTATCAGTGCAATGAAAATGCAATAAAATTCTCCTCTACTCCTATATCGTATTGGAATGCACTCAGGATATACCAGGGATATTGGAAAGACATTACTGTGAAAGCGAAAGATATGACAATAGGACTCCAGTTCAATTTCTACGGCTTCTTTGAGTAAATGTTTTTTTCGAATATTGATGTAGTTTTGACGTGCTTCGATGTTTGTTTCTTTTTTATTAGAAAGTCAAAGTAGTGTGATACTTAAGTTGAAACTTTTGTTCAATTAGCACACATCTAACTTTTAAACGTTATTTAACATGTAAGTTAAATACTCGTAACATAAAAACTATCAGGTGGTAGGACAGTCCATGAAACTCAACTAACTCAACAACTTTCATTCAACAATTTTCGGGAATTCTTCAAAAAACTAAGTAAAATCCGGTCACTGTTTTACAAATCGTAATTATAAAATGGCCCTTTTTTTCGCAAATTTAATTTAATTTCGGCTCAGCTGTGAGGTTTTTCGTTATTAAAACTAACTTTGTATTATGTGGCGGTTATAAATTAAATATAGCCCAGAATTTCATCAGGATCTTTTCTTTTCTCATTCATTTATCTTCATTTTCTTTTTTTTCTTTTTTTTATGTCTATGGTGTCACATTGCAACTTTGAAAGTTCGACTTGCCAAAATTGACTAAAATAAATAGGTAATAATAACTTTACTGTAGATAAGTTTCTCTGTGGAAAAAGGAAATGTTAGTTTATGGAGGTTTAGTTCTGGTATGTAGGTAAGTCGGATTAAGTAACGTTTTGAATACAAGTTTTACTACTATCACAACATCGCAATTAAATAAATCGTCGTATCAACCAATAAAGAAAGCTGAATTATTACATCTTTGATTGGAATTGCCCCTCATTCAATTTAATTTACATTAATAACAAACCAGTTATAAATTCATTCATTCGTTCGCCGCGATACTTATTCCTTTATGTTAATTTCATGGGATATGTAAGAAATTTAAATGAATTTGCAGGCAGATGGGTGCTCGAGAAAGGCGTGAATTTGACAATTCTACCCTGACGTATTTATGAGCTTACGTTCCGTTTGAATAGAACCATGTAGGGTAACCAAAAATAAAGATTCTTTGCTATTTCTTATTAGCCTTTACAACCATGACTCATTGATGTATAAATTCTTACGGAGCGCAGCGAACGAGGTTAATTAATATCTTTGCTTCGACTTCATCTGTGTAGTTTTTAAACTTCAATCTTCTTTTTCTCCGCCTTAGTGAAGACATTTCTACAAATTCCATTTTCAAAGATTTCTGACGCACGTCACCTCCGCGTTACGTCTTTTGTTACTTTGAGGCCTATTTAGTGCTTGCCTACCACGTCATGAAAGTCATGATGAAACTAACTTTCGCGATTTTCATGACTTTGCAACATAGTCGAAATATCAGTGAGCTCATTAAATGTTTATTATAACTACAATACATACAGGTATATGTATGTTCTTGTTATATCCTGTATGGAAATAAAAAAGAGAAACTTGTTTACTGTTTTTCAAAACTACGTATTTTTAGAACAATACCAATAAAACCGTACCGTAAAAATAATAAGAAAACGTGAAAAGGATTTTTGCGGAGTAAATAAAATTATATTTTCGTTCAATAACAAGATCTATTTGTGTATTGCAAACGTTCCACTTGATTACGAATAAAATGAACCGTAGAAGATAGAACAAGTAACTGCCAGCAAAAATACGATTTAAAAAGCTTCTTGATACTCAGACCGGGGATTCGTCTTTTAAATATTTGAATAAGAATTTTTGAGACATAATTTTGGTTTGCTTCTGTCTCTTCTAGTTTCACTTGTCATCAACATCAAAATATCAAACATGTCTCCGCAGAGAGGCTCGAGCCTACCTTGAAATAAGGCAATCAAGCTGTAGTCAATCACGCTGGCTCAGTGCGCTCGCATTGTATAAGATTTTCCCGTAGGAATAATACTTTTTTCCGTAAAAAGTATCCTATGTGTCCATCCAGGTTACAAACTATCTCCAATCCAAATTTCATCCAAACCCGTTGAGTACTTCAATTGTGAGGGTGGAACAAACATTCAAACATCTAAACATAAAAATATCCAACCAAACAACCAAATATATTTTCACATTAACAATATTAGTGTGATTATGCGCACGATGCTACTAGGTTATCGTTGCACGCCTACGATGCTAGGTATTGTAACATCGCACCTCGATGGTCCGCTTGTTGGCCATATAATTTGATGCTGGCTGAATGATTTCTCATAATTTGTATGTGGTCTTTTTTCAAATATTGAAAAAGAGCAAATTAACTTCATACGGTCCCTGCCGGGGATTTTGACGCAGAACTGCTCCGACTGCCGTAGTGCACGGACAGTTTGTATATAAGCACCATGATTAGTTATTAGTAACGAGTTCTTGTTGCAGCTACGTCTTCCCCTATTTTTGCAAATAAAAGTATTATTTTCAGATAAACGTGGCTTCCATTCCACAGTACGCTGTACAAGAGGCGCGGCGCGTCCATTTTTAACACGCTTTTATTACCTTCGCCTGTATGTTTGTACGCTTGTATGTATGTAACCGACTCCTTTGATAGGACTCGATTTTGACCCAATTTAAACGTACAGATTTAATTGAAACTTTGTGCACTTATCAAGAACCGGTGATAATACAATAATATGAAAAAAAAAATACACGCTTTCACAGTACATCAAACTTGATTAACAGGAAGGAATGAGTGACTATTCTGTACGGTAGTTAGTGAAACATAACAGAAACGAAAAGAATGTTCGCCAATTTATAATCTGTTTCACTTTTATCCCAACAATTTTATTTTTCAGAGCCACCCTCGCGTCGCATTAGCAGCCAGACCTATCGCTCATAATTATCGCATTCGACTCGCTTCGCTTCACACTGATAATGTCCCAAGCTTTGAAATACACATGTCAAGATATCAATTTCATGTTGGTATACTGCCTAAGCTCGTGAGGATTGAAAGCGTTTAATGATAATAGATGAGAGGGATTTTGTTGTTCCGTATGATGAATGTGAAGTTAACGAGCGTAATGGAAAAAGTTTAAATAATGTTAAGGAAAATTTGATAATTATTTGCTTATGAGGAAGTTTGTTTAGGAGATTGAGTGGCGGCAGCGGAAGTTAATTTGAAAATGAGGGAATGAGCTAACAGTAAAGAACTAACAGTATTTTTTTATAGTAGTATTTTCAGAAAATATACATAATCCTACTGTGATTGTGGACCCCCCTCACTAAGTATAACGAATTAGTTCTCTTATCCATCATGTTTTTTAGCTGCGCAAAGTAAGAGTTGGATTTCGCGGCTAATAACGCTATGGTTGTCAAAATTAAAAAGCTGGAAGTGTTGGAACCTTGATACGAAGAAGATTTTCTTATGATTGCTATTTAACTGCACAAAACAGAACGAAGAAAGTAAAATCCTATGTCGAGCTTGAAGTAACCTAGGTATCCTGATTGAGAGTCATACCTCTCCATTTTATTTTCTTTGCCATTTAAAATCTACGGCTTATGTCGACTTGTGACATCATGATGAGGATTAAAATATATTTTAAGAATTTTATTAATACTTTTGTCAAATATTAAAAGCGTAATAAAACGGCTATAAATTAATATTATTTATTTATAAAAACATTGTTAAGCAACTAAAAAAACAACGAAACTTAACAATAAAAAAGTACTAAATTCTTTGTCATGTTTTTAACCTTTTTTTTCGACTGTCTAGTCGCCATTTCTACCAGAGTGATAATATAGCGGGCGCGGATTTTAGCTCTTACACCAAAATGCAGTTGACAAATTATTTAAATGTATTAGTATATATAAAAGCCCTGTATTCCCGTACTCTATAGTTAAGGCTGAAGTGAGCTAGGTAGTAATCTGAATGAGATCGCACCGCACACTTACCTACTCCATAAAGAGGGTACTAAAAAGCTCAGACCCATTTTCGAAGTTAATTAGGCTGAGGTGATTTTTTTCTTTTTTGGGTGAGTTTCAGGCTTTAAATTCGTGCTCACATTCCGTGTTCAGTTCTCTTTCGTTGGAAAGTATTTGCCAACTATTTTTAATTTAAACTTAAGTAGGGCTGAAGGAGAGGTGAGGCTGCTCTAGCATGTCTTAGTCTGACATTTCTTCTATACCCTCTTTCAGATAACATTGGAAAAATCTTTTATAGTATACATTTCCAGACATAATGTCAATCTCGAATAGCTGATAAGTGTGAATCACGAATGACCTTTTTTCTGCCATACATATTTTTGTCTTTTTTTCAATGTTATTTGAAATAAAGTTATATGTAGTAGAGATCAGAGATTTTGAAGTTATTCATTTTGACGTTGAGTAGCAATTGGAATAGAAACAAAATAATGTACTATGATTTTCTTTTATCATCTTCTACTTTTAACTACTCTTTTTCAAAAGCAAATAATACATATAACCTGGTTTTACTCAGTGGCATAGAATACGATCACCATCATAGGTAGGAATAGGTATAGATAGTGTTAGTTATGGAATTTGTAAATAATGTTCTTCAATTGTAATTGTATAATTTATACTTCATTTACCTTAGAGTTAATTTAAATCACAATTGTAAACTAAAACGGTTACTGATAATTATTTTGTAAGCAATTTTGACAGTTGTGATTAGTGTTGCCAATTAAGTGAAATGTCGGGTGGTATGTTGGACTGTTGACTCGCTGTTGGTTGTACGTTAAGTGTCGAGTCGGTCAGGCCACTGGATGTTTGATGAAATGGCAACACTAGAGGTGGGCAGAGATAAATTAGTGGTCAACGGAAAATGTAATTCAATCTGTAACGGTCAGTTAAAAAGGAATAAACAAGTGTACTTGTGTAAACGGTGTATCACTTATTCACATATCAGAAGTGTTCGTTAAAACCACATATCGTGGTATTATCACGCGCCATGAGTCAAAACCGCAAACGACATCCTGTAATATCCAGTGAAGATGAAGAACCGGATCCTGGGCAACGCCCCCAGCCTCGCAAACGACCACGACAGGCACGGAATCCCAGGCGGCAGACCAACAATGAACGTCTGGAACGGCTAGAAAGGATGTTGGAACAGTTTATGAGCAACCAAACTACAGCGGCATCCATCTCAACGGAAAAACGGGACGTAAATGTAACATCGCAGGAAAAAGCTTCGACATCGCAGGAAAAAGCCTCGACATCGCAAGAAAACACCCCGCCGGCTCTGGAAAGCACCCCACCTGTGCAAGAAAATACTCCGCCGGTGCAGGAAAGCTCTTTATTGGCAGGTACGTCAAATACAACTAATAACAGTGAAATTTTACACACTCAAATAAGTCAACCTATGTTTTGCACGAGTTCAACGTCATCTCAAATTAATGAAAATGCGAGTACTTCCCGATCAATTCTGCCCGTTGAGAGGACAAATGATATATTATGTGTGCCAACTGCTTTGAATACACACATTGCCAGTGTTCCATCCTTATCTCCAAGTACTGTTACCTTTAATAGAAACACAAATAATACAGACTACGGAAATAACTTGAGGTTTATCACCAAACCTGAAAATGTACCAAAATTTGACGGTGACACTAATACTACTTCTGTTCACACGTGGCTGCATCGGTTGGAGGCACTTGCAAAAATCTACGGCTGGGACGAACGGACGCTGATCTTCCACATGACGGCCAATCTCACGGGCAACGCGCTTCTGTGGTTCAACCATCTGCGTGATATCGACATGTCTTGGGAGGAATGGAAGAAGAGGCTCAACGACTATTTCCCTGCTGGCCGCGGACTCGCTGCTAAACTGCATGATTTCGTGACGGTAAATAAGCGACAGGATGAAAAGGTAATTGATTTTTATTATAAAAAATTAGCCCAGGGTAAATCATGTGAATTATCTGATCATTTAATTTGTGACGTTATAATATACACACTAGGTGATTCACTGCTTAAGGCAGGAGCTCGTGGTGCTGGTTGCAGGGATACACGTTCGCTATTAAATTATTTAACCGATGCCGCAGTAGATTCTGTTCTTTCAAAATCTTCAGAAAACTCGAACAACAAAGATTCTGCGAGACAAATAAAATGTTTTTCTTGTGGTCGTAGAGGGCATATCTCAACCGATTGCAGAGCAGTGATTCGTTGTGGTACTTGCGAAAAACTTGGTCACAAGGCTGAAAATTGTAGGTTTGGAAAGAAATGTTCTCATTGTAACAAAGTGGGTCATGTTCGAGAGGAATGTTATAGCCTTAAAAATAGTAATAACACATCAGTTACAACTAATAACGTAAAACCTGAAGAAACTCGTGACAAAAAGAATAAGTTATTTCATATTAGACCCATTGACGAAGGTGATCGCAAATACCACAAATCAGCTCTAGCTAATGGGTTAAAAGTGTCTGCGTATATTGACTTAGGTAGCGCTTGTAATACGATCACAGTTTCAGCAGCAACTAAAATAGGATTGATCTATAAACCCCATACAAAAACGAGCATTAAAGGTTACGGGGGACAAATTATTACACCAGAGGGAGAGGGTTCGCTGAAACTTGACATCGATGGTGTTTGCGCTGATACGTCTGTTTTGATTGTTCGCGACAATCTTCAAGAAACGGATATGATAGTAGGGCGTGCTTTCAGCGAGCTCCCGGGTATATGCATAACTAAGACATCAAAATCACTACTATTTTCCAAAAGCGAAGAGAATAACATTAATAAGGAACTGCCTTTTGCCAATGAACACGAACTTACCTTGTCAAAAATTGAGCTTAAGCTACCACTCGACACTTCGCTCGTTCAAGGATTAAACAGAATCATTGTGTGCACTGAAGAAGATGTTAATATAAGAACTCTTCATATTAGTCACTCAGAACATAGATCCCCTTGTAAAGAAATAGACATACCTGAACAAACAATTGATGTATTTGATAACATAGGATGCATAGATATTTTCAGTCTGCAACCCCAAACTCTGACTCTATTTTCTACACGTTGTATTGCTCGCGGTGAAATGATAGAAATCAATAAAACTAATGTTGATACTGACGTAGTGGGAGAAGATTTTGTTCACTTGGAGAAAATGTTAAATCGGTTCGATCACTGTTTTGATGATGAATCTAGAGTCGGGGAGTGCGAAGTGGAAATGAAAATCGAACTTACAACTGAAATACCTATATACAGCCGTCCATATCGTATGTCGCAAAAAGAACAAGAAATCGTTCGTGGCATAATACAGGATTTATTAGATAAAGATATCATCGAACCTAGTAACTCGCCGTATGCAAGTCCTATCATATTGGTTCCAAAGAAGACGGGCGAGTATAGAATGTGTATTGACTACCGCCAGCTTAATAAAATTACGAAAAAAGATCGCTACCCGTTACCGATTATTCAAGACCAATTGGACAGGCTAAGTTCGAATAAAATTTTTACGAAACTTGATTTAGCAGCTGGTTATCACCAAATAAAAATGCACGCCGATAGTAAAAAGTACACCGCATTCGTGACACCTTTTGGTCAGTTCCAATACAAAAGGATGCCGTTTGGCTTAGCCAACGCTCCTTCTGTATTTCAACGCGCAATAAATCTAATGCTCGGTAATTTGAGATTTCAGTTTGCTGCGGCGTATATAGATGACATATTAGTGTTTTCAAAATCAATTCCAGATTCATTTTCCCACTTAGAGACTATACTTAGTATGATAAATAAATCTGGCCTAGTGCTTCGACGTGACAAATGCTCATTTTTAAAATCCAGCATTGAATATTTAGGACACAACATATCTGAAGGTGAGATTCGTCCTGCACCTGATAAAGTAAAAGCTCTAACTAATTTCACACAACCCTCGGATGTGCATGAACTAAGGCGATTCATAGGCCTAGCAAGCTACTTTCGAAAGTTTGTTAGATCTTTTGCGAACAGAATTCGACCTTTATCAATGTTGTTAAAGAAAGACTGTGAGTGGCAATGGGGTGACGAACAAAGAAATTCCTTTGAAGATATTAAAAGTGCGTTATCATCAGAACCTGTGCTCGCTATTTACAATCCTGAGCTCGAGACGCAATTATACACAGATGCTTCGAGTCATGGAGTTGGTGGAATTTTGTTTCAAAAACAGTTAGATGGTAATTTAAAACCAGTGGCATATTTTAGTAAACAAAATACCAGCACTGAACAGAAATACCACTCTTATGAACTCGAAGCAATGGCTGTGGTTCTAAGCATAAATAAATTTCGCGTTTATTTATTGGGACGTCCATTTGTTGTATTTACCGACTGCCAAGCTTTGAGTACCACGTGGACTAAAAAAGACATGTTGCCTCGGATAGGACGCTGGTGGTTAGAATTA
Organism: Carpatolechia fugitivella; assembly: GCA_951230895.1. Lineage (NCBI taxonomy): Eukaryota > Metazoa > Arthropoda > Insecta > Lepidoptera > Gelechiidae > Carpatolechia > Carpatolechia fugitivella. The sequence goes on from OX579658.1 coordinate 5,576,040, forward strand.
CAAAGTTACGATTTTACAGTTCAGTATAGACCAGGTGAACGAATGCAGCATGCAGATGCTTTAAGCCGCTGTGCACTTCCGTTAAACCATATAACACAAGAAAACTGGATTTTAGCTGTACAAAACGATGATCCTAAAATACAAAACATAATTGCAAACATAAAAAATCCTGAATTTATAAACTTATTTACAATCAAAGATAATGTTTTGTACAAAATTGTCAACAATGCAGCTAAAATTGTTATTCCAAAATCGGTACGTTGGAGGGTTACTAAAATATTTCACGATGATAACGGACACATGAACGAAAACAAAGTAATTGAACTCATTCAAAGAGATTATTGGTTTGAAAAACTTAGGAGATTTGTTACTAAATACGTTAGAGGCTGCATCTCTTGCCAGTTCACGAAAAAACCCACGGGCAAGCAACGTGGATTTTTAAACCCTATCGATAAGGGCAATGTCCCATGGCATACATGGCATTTAGATCACCTCGGTCCCTTTTGTGTGTCCACTAATAGTAATTCTTACTTGTTAGTCGTCATAGATGCTTTCAGCAAATTCGTCTGGTTACAACCGGTACCCAATGCAAGTACAGAACATGTTATTACAACAATGAACTTCCTTATTCGTGTATTTGGATTGCCAACTCGTATAATTTCCGATAGGGGTAAGGCTTTTACAAGTCATGACTTTGAGGGATTCTGCAGAATGAAACAGATTCAACATATTTTAAATGCTGTTGCCTGCCCCCGTGCAAACGGGCAAGTTGAAAGATCGAATCGTACCATTTTGCAGTCCCTGATTGCGTATACTGGCGAAAACGATAGTGACTGGGAAAAATTCATACCACAAGTGGAAAGAGGTATTAACACTACGTACAACAGCACTACAAAGAAATGTCCATATGAATTATTATACGGTTTTAAACCACGATTCGAAATTGATTTACCTAACAACCAGCAAATAATCCCTGATATGACTAAACTACGAGCTCAAGCCCAGCAAAATATTGTAAATACTGCTAAAAAATCGAAAGAAAGATATGATAAAAATAAGATTGCTAGTATTAAATATAATATTGGTGATTTAGTGCAAGTTCAAAGACGTATTATTAAAAAAGGTATTACGAGTGGCAAACTTGTGGATAAATATGCAGGTCCCTATAAGATAATCAAAATTTATGATAACGATAGATACAGGGTTACGTCTTTGAACAAACGCGGTAGAAAATATAATAACGTTATAGCCGCAGATAAAATGAAGCACTTTGTGGTTCAATCGGTTAACAGCGATGATGATGAATTAAATAAAACACATTGTAAATAACATAATTATAAAATTTATATTAATGATTTTCATAAATAGAATATAATTATATTTGTTACATTATTGAAGATTATATTATAATTATTATGTCAATTTCTTAACGGGTGTGTCCCATAAATGACAACGGGTAAGTCCCTTATCACAACGGGTGTGTCCCATATTATAAAGGGTATGTCCCATGTCGTAAAGGGTATGTCTCATAAAATAAAGGGTATGTCCCATATTACAACGGGTGTGTCCCAATGATTTTAATAGAACAATTGTATTCATTTATTATTTATTTATTTTGTCAATTAAAAAAAAATCAATTACTCTTAATTTTCTTTTAATAAATATGTTTCAAATAAGATAATTTTCAGATTTTAATGTCATGAAATGGTAAAATAACATTTCGATTTATTATCACAATATTTATTTCGAGGTCGAAATTGTATCAGGAACGGCCGATCGTGTTGTGATTTGGTCATCTTGATTTTGACAAAAGAGTCATTGTAGAAGATAACTGTTTGGGTATTAAATATTTTTTATTTCTATTGTAAATGTTTTACTTTAAGTTATTGTATTCGGAAAATTGGATCATATTTTGGTTTGTTAATTATTTGAACTATAATTTTATTTATTTTAAATTAATGTTTGAATATTACGAGGACGTAATTTGTTGATCAGGAAAGGCCGAGTGTTAGTTATGGAATTTGTAAATAATGTTCTTCAATTGTAATTGTATAATTTATACTTCATTTACCTTAGAGTTAATTTAAATCACAATTGTAAACTAAAACGGTTACTGATAATTATTTTGTAAGCAATTTTGACAGTTGTGATTAGTGTTGCCAATTAAGTGAAATGTCGGGTGGTATGTTGGACTGTTGACTCGCTGTTGGTTGTACGTTAAGTGTCGAGTCGGTCAGGCCACTGGATGTTTGATGAAATGGCAACACTAGAGGTGGGCAGAGATAAATTAGTGGTCAACGGAAAATGTAATTCAATCTGTAACGGTCAGTTAAAAAGGAATAAACAAGTGTACTTGTGTAAACGGTGTATCACTTATTCACAATAGGTATTTTTTAAAAGGTTAATTTACTGGTTCAATAAGTAAGCCGTTTAATTGTAATAACTCACTAATTGTAAATGTATCTGGTTTCGTCGAACCTTTTGAAACAGTTTTTATGCTCTACCTTATAAGGTACTTATAAGTAAGAACATTGATTGAAAATGTTGTATCTCGGCCACAATAATAGGTACTTGTTCCTGTTTCTTGCCAAACAAACCACATTCCATAAACGACAAACAAGGAACAGGAATCTAAATTAGTTTCACTTTATCAATTTATCTCCTGTCATGAAACAATGTAATTCGTGCTAGCTGTATGAAGGTTAACGTACTTACGTACAACTATAAGTAGGCTGACGACTTCAGGATAAGGTACAAAATAAATCTTAGGTTCTTTATTAAAACGTGTGAAAAATTAACTACCAAGTGCACGCTATGAACCATTAGCGTTAAAGCTATGAATTATTTTGATAAGTAAGTAGGTGCAAACACATATTGTTTATGAAAGTTTCTTAGTTTTCTACTTTTTTCTATGAGTTCCCAAGAGAGGGAGGGGGTTTTTATAAACAGGATTTTAATAAAAAAATAATTATTACATATTTTATATATTTATAATCTATAAATTGCAAATAAAAAAAAAAAAAGAAAATTGAAGTTGTTATTGCTTTTCGGGGATGAAAGCGTGATGCGTAATTATACCTATGTGCTCGTATGTAGACGTTGTAAAGCTCTTGGAAAGACTAAATATTTACTATTCTGACAAAAGGGATCTGACAATTTCTACTACTGCTTTTCCACTACTGGTTATACATATACATTATTATTATTATTATCGGTTTCACTTTTACTATGAATACAGGATATGAACATAACAATCATGTGTAGTTAGCCGTGTGGTGACGGCAGAGTAAAATACATTTGTCACCAACCCCTACTCTTCCCGTGGGTGTCGTAAGAGGCGACTTAGGGACTACACATTGAACAGGGAACGGGCAGCAGCGCTCTCTGATACAGTAACCTTTTAATCTGCGATCTCCAACCCACCTGCCAAGCGTGGAGATTATGGCAAAACCCTCCACTTAAGTGGAGGAGGCTCATAGTCCAGCAGTGGACTGTAACGGGCCGTTGATTTGATTTTGACTTGAAATATTAAGTATATATTTTTCGGCATGCAATAATTTGCTATTACGCCTGCTATTTTATTTGAAACACGTGCTTATATTTTGTATTATTGCAATAAATAATAACTATCGACAAAACTATCAATCAGCTTACTTAGTTTAAAATTGTCTTTTCAAATACTTCTAAATGAGTAACTCTTGGATGAAAAGCTTTATTATATTTACCGTCTGTGTGTTCCACCAAATCTTATCAGCAGTGGACTGTAACGGGCCGTTGATGTTGATGAATCATGTGTAGTTATATATGAGAAATGCAATGAGAAAAGCAATAATAAATTATATTCTTCCTTCAACAACCTAACAAAACAATCTTTACTTTGAAAAATAAAGCGCATCCGGTCTCATTTCAACTTAATAATACAACAAAGATATCAAATGAAATATACTCTTGACCTGAATCGTTTCTTCGAACTGTCTTCCCGTCTGTTTGAAATAGACACTCAGAAAAATCAAGATGATGGAGATTATAGGTCAAGGTTTAATTTGCAAAATTTGATATACCACCAAGGCCATTTCAGAATAGAACTAACAGAAATATCACACGAACAAACTGGTGACAAAAATTATGATCAAAGAAAATATTGGAGACACGTCGAACGCTACTTGGAGCCTTTCCAAAGTGCATTTATCACTCTGTTAATATCAGTTATATCATCATCATATATTTTCCCTTAAGACCGCCCGCGTTTTTGCCCTTCGAGTGAGTCATCGAAACAATAAAAGTAAATCTTCAAATCTCTTGACGTCTTTTCTATTTTATTTAAAATAAAATGTTCCTATTGTTTTAAATAGAAAAACCACACACATTGTCACATTTATTTTCCTCCTAGTAGTTTTGTTCCAAGTTATTTAAATAGGTTAACTAGACCGGCTCATTTTAAACGAAGATAATGATTTTGTTTTTCATAAACAAGAATATAGCTTTCTTGATGAAGTCATCATAGAGGAATCGTAGTTGTTATTGTATCATCTATCTACTAAAATACTTAGTATTAACAAGTACAGTGTGTAGATAGTTTGCATCACTAACATAGGCTTTAATGGGTACCTAAACCACAAACCTACACGATAAGCTTGCATAGTGAATTAGCTATATAACACTTGGTACGAGTAACGTATATGTATGTCGCAGCCATTCTACCTCCAGAGAAGTACTTTATGCAACTGTCTGATGAAACCGCACGTTTCGAATTGAGTTCCATTCAAGTCAGAGTAGTCACTAAGCCGCGAGTTTCCTCTTTCGGAAAAGTTTCGATGGATGTTGAAGCCATTGTCTTATTATCCCATTGAAAAGTTAAGGACTGAGAGGGAATTGGCTGGTTCGAAAACTATTTCAAATCTATTTGTAATTCTACTTGTATGTTACTGTGAATGTCCAAAGTTGCAAAATATTAGAATGCACAAACACATTCACCAAAGTTAATGGCGGGACCGAAATATTTTAATAATTATTTCTGGATATACCAGTGAATGTTAGCTTACAATAGTCTATTGCGGTTATGACGAGTGTGGAAAACCGTTTTACTAAAACTGCTTGGCAACGTGCATTAGAGTAGATACCTACAGAAATATTATCAGCAATATAATTTTACATGACATAAGTATAAGTTAAAATGCAGTTAATCTTTAAATATTTACCTACTTGTTTTCCTTTGACTGGTTACTAGCCTCAATAAACAAAAAAATAAAATAAAAGTACTCGATGTTTAATGGTTAGTATTTGTTTTTTGTTTAATAATTTGTAGTAAAAATAAACAAATGAATGAATATACTAATAGCTATAGTAATTTTACCCGTTATCTATTATTACTAGGTTCACCACACATTATTTTAAAACTAACAATAATACAACACTTCTCGCCTGCGAGGCGGTAAATATTCATTACAATCCAGTTTCTTCATGATTTATACTTTTAAGAACTGGCAATATAATCCGAAACAAAAAATTAAAATAGTGTTTGAAAATAAACAAGCACTCATTTATTTATTGCCTGTTTTATTACTAGTAGCTCTGTGAGCTGTAGACCTCGCGAATCTGTATGTCTCTTTATATTTATTTTTATTATATCTCCACAAAGATCCCCGAACTTTTGAAATTTATTTAATATGTTATTTTATTTTAATTGAGCAATGTGACCTGTAGAGGAAAACAGCTTCAGCGGTAGACTTCGTAAGCTGGCAACCCCCATAACTCCGTATTTTTTTTTAATTTCCAAAATAATTTATTGAACCTGCTCACAAAATTTCACGAGAATCGGTTGAGAAACGCGACCTGTAGAGTGGAACAAACAGACACACAAACAGACATACAAAAGCAATTTTGGCCAAGCTGAAGCAGAGACGCTTCGCTCGCTCGTTCGATTATCACTTAATTTAAAGCTTTCCATAATGATTACAAGGTGTACCAAAGACCGAATCTTTTTTGAGGGATAGATAAAACTGAATGGTATTCTCCTAGAAACAAAGAGCCGGTAAATGATATCATGAAATTGGTCTTCCCATACAAAATATCCACTGCAAGGTTTCATAAGTTGACAGAGTTAAGAAGAGAAGTCCAAAATTATTTTTCCACTCCATGTTCTTTGTAGGAAAGTTATGAAGTGTCTCAATGCATTTTATTACGAGTTTAAATACTTTAAAAAATATCTCCAAAAGATTACATTCTGGTCACAGTTTGAGGTTTTAATAAATTTTCAAAGTCTCTCGTTGGCCCAGTTTTATAACATCACTGGTAAAGGGAGGAGACGTAAAAGTATGTGTCTTAGTTGGTTGATTTAAGGAAAAAAAATATAAGCCAATATACTTACTTACATACTTTTATTCCGAAAGTACTTGTAAATTCAACGAAACGAAACAGTGTAGTACTCGTAAGTGTATATTTGTGAAAAAAATGTATATTTGTAGATCTGAATTGGTGTTCAATAAACCTGAATCAAAGGTGTTCGAAGAATTTCAAGAACTGCTTATATTAATACACCCTCTTGAAACTGGATTCATGGTCAATAATAAAGCTCTTGTAAACCGCTATGTGTTTGAAAGATGTAACTATACAAAATTGACGGGTGATAGAGATCAAAAAAGCAAATAAAATGTTCGAGAGTCACATTTCCTAGAAATCAACCTCTATAAATAAAATTAGGAAAGAGCATAGCGTGAATTATATAGTTAACTAGCGGTCCGCCCGCGGCTACGCTCGCGCTATGTAAGATTTTCCCGTGGGAATAAAACTTTTCACAGTAAAAAGTATCCTATATTGTGTTAATCGAGGTTACAAACTAAGTATCTTCATTTCAAATTCGTCCAAATCCGTTCTGTAGTTTAGGCGTGAAAGCGGAACAAACATCCAAACATTCAAATAAATTTTCACATTTATAATATTAGTGTGACGTGATAGTTCTTAATTTATTTATGAATTTTGATAAACCGCTACATTATTTTGAAATATGTAAGCAATAGTGTTAATCAGAAAATAAATTATTGCTTAGCAATGTTCGCACCATCTTGAATTGTGATATGACAGATAACCTCACGCCTTGCGGTATTGTGTTTGTTTCGTTCAACTAATTATTATCTTCTAACTGACTCACCGGACTGATGTTCTGCTTGCTTATTTACATATTTTATATGATTTGATTAACAAAGGTACTTACTTATCGTGTTGATAGAACCCATTTACAGTATTTATTTCACTGTTCAGGTTCAAGGATAATTAGGAATGTCGTACGTTTTTGTAACTATTATGATAATGAGTGATATTATCAGTCAATACATTAAAAAAATAAATAGTTAGTTTACTTAATTATTTTGTCGAGTATAATTTGGTTTGGTATTTAATCTATTGCACAAATATAAGTAAAAGTTAAGGTATTTGAAAACAAAGCAGGAAGAGTTGTATAAGGTACCTGCATTTAGGCAGCCTTATTACTTTTTGTCACTTTAATTAATAATAAGTTACTTCACAGATATACATTTGATCGATTCTAATAATTTTGATTTTGATTGACAACTTATTTTTATGGGTTAATTAATTAATAGGTAACGCTTACAAGATGAAAGAAAGATTTAAAAATACGTGTTGGCAGAAGGTATATTTTTCAACCTGAATCTTTTTTGAAATATTTATTTTCTGTGTGTATGTGTATGTATTTTTTCTCATGTGTAGCTGTCACTAATTTAACCATCACGCGTCTAGTTTTTAGGTCATGCGACTTTATCTATAGAAAATCTTCAATTCATTTACCAACGTATTTGAAACCAGTTTATCGAGATCCATTCATCTTCAAAAATCTTTGTCACAAACTATCAAAGGTCTGGTAAACTAGTCCCTTTTCTTGCTTGTTTTGAACGTTAGCTAAGATTTATTAGACTAACCAGTGAATGAACTAGGCAAATACGCGCGCGGAATTTTGGTACTGAATATCTCAGTAAAAAGGATTAACCTAAGGAATTGTGTTTATATTATTTCGTTTTGTAGTTTTTTAATGTTTACCGGTACCTAACAAAAAATCGATTGGCTTGCCTAAAAAGATATTAATATGTAAAAATATGGGTACTTAAAAATTATTATACTGATACAATAATATTAACAATTTAAGGAGTATCAGATTGAAATTGACACTAAAAAAGAGAAACAGTCGATGACGTAAGATAATAAGAATTAGATTGTCGGTTTCTAAGTATATACCTATATAGGTAGATACAGATTTAAATGTTTACATTATTCATGGCAACATTACTATCGGTCATAGAGGCAGCGACCGTGTATCTATTAAAATAAAAATTTTGAGATATACGTCACATAGTTGAGTTATTGATTGTGCTACTAATCTTTGCCGAATTTTAAATTTGTCTAATGAATACATAGAACGAAGATAAGAGTTAATTAAAAGACAAATACATGTAAAAACAGATAAACGTTAAAAAATATCATTTACAGAGTGTTAGTGTTCTATGAAGTTTATCAAATAGGTTTTTTCTTGCATTTAAGGTATTGAGTGTTTTAGAACCGAAATAATGTTTCGTTATTATTTGTAGGTGTGTTGTCCATTTTGGGCGTCGCACATGCAATTGTATCACAACAAATAATGCCCCTACTGCCTAAGGGATAAAGGCGCTCTCAAGGTCAAAGTATTCAGCCGCATGTGCTGCCTACTGTTTAATATCCATTCTAATCTTTTAATACACTAAATTTAAAATAATCACATACCTAACTATAAATATAAGGAAATTGCTAACGCAGATTAAATTACCTTGTCCAATGTCAATATTTTAAATATTTTCATTTATAACGGAAATTCCCATTTGTTTAACATTTTAATTAAAACAGCTACAACAAATACTCTTAGTTACTTTAGAATACTTTAAAAAATCTTTGCAATAATTTAACCTACTTTTAAACTAAGCCTATATTAAGGTACACCAACCATAAAATTTAAAACAATAACAATAAATTTGAATATCACCAACACTTTGCGTGTTTCTTTGTGTATTTTGGCAGGAAAACGTTCTTTGTTTAAACCAAACGGTTCATGTTAATTACTAACATTAATATACCTATATTTACGCATGATTTAACCCCTGTTTAAATGTTATTAAATATCAATTCGTAAAGCGGAATTTCAATCCATGAAACCCTGAACAACTTTTACTATAAGTTGTTGAAAACAGTCAATCAGCTGACCGCGTGTAGCTTTTATATGACCAACTTTTTTGTCTTTTGCCAGTCTATACGTATGCTGCTTGGGGACAGTTGTTTTGTTCACTCTTCCCGTCTTACGGGTAATTTTTTAACACCATGTATCTATTTTTTACCAAAATGTGTTTATTTTTATTTTCAACGTAATTTAAAGTTCCCAAGAAGCAGAGCAGCAGGATGCAAGCTATCTTTCATATAAATAAACAAAGCGGTTCAATTTCATACAGCTTGAGGGGATTCCCTGTTTTATTTATAATATACTATAAGTAGATTACTTGGATAGGTATTAATTAAGTAAGTACCGATGCAAAAATGTCGCGTGCAGTAAATAATAGCAATCTTGATAGCCACTCGTTTTTTTATTTATTTCCGCTTTATTTACTTCAACGATATGGATTTATTGAGAACTAGGTAAATACGTAATTTTAAAATGTATTTGTTCACAAAATAATGACGTCAACAGCTGTTATCTAAACAATCAACATCAACAGCTCATATACGTCCCCACCGAGGGGCTCGAGCCTACCCTGAATTAGGGCGATTAGGCCTTAGTCGACCACGCTGGCAGAGTGCGGGTTGGTCGACTTCACACACAACCTTTGAATTTCTTCGCAGCAGTGTGCAGGTTTCATCACGATGTTTTCCTTCACCGTAAGAGCGTCGAATAAACGCACATATGAATTCGAAAGTCGAAAACACATTGGTACGTCGTGGGGATCGAACCCGCGTCTCCCGGATGGGAGGCAGCGGTCCTAGCCACTAGACCATCCAAACAATAATAGTGTTACATTGTAGAGAAACATGATCTAAGCTGACCTAAGCACATACCAAAGATGGACGAACAATATGGTCGTCTATGATTGATACTATTTATTTTCTATAAACCATTAGAGAAAACAACATCTCTAAAGGCCGATTTACACTTCGACAAGTAGCAAGTTGTAAGTTGCAAGTTTTTCCTGTTGCCAAGGAAACACTCGCTTCTATTTTTTTTGCAAGTGCAAGTGTTTCCTTGGCAACAGGAAATAATATGCTTTTTGACAACAGGACGCAACTCGCACTTGCAACTCGCACTTATACTTGTCAAAGTATAAACTGGCCTTAAGGCAGACATATCATACAATCAAAGTTCTCTCTGGGAGACAAACAAGGAGCTACCGACTGTAAAAACAGTTTTTACCGTGGCCCGGTTTGGAGATTCTTGTCGTGTGAAAGTCGTATATTAAAGGTGTTTACGTTGGCCCTAAAACCCGGACAAAGTCACGTAGGAAGCTAGTGTTCATCGATATTGCTCGTGTCTCGCGCCAATACACGTCCGATATTGAATTTTTTAAATAATTTTCCCAAGGTTTTCCTTAGCTAAGTACGAAACACATGGTAATACTTAGTGCGCTGTTTTCACTTTGTAGAACTTGTATTATGTATTATATATATAAAAATGAATAAACGTTATTATTAACTGGTTTTATATTTACGTTTTATTATTATATTAAATATTGTATATGGACTATTGTATGAAACTACTTGAAACTTGCCGTGGGGTGACGGCAGAGTAGAATACATTTTGTCACCAACCCTTACTCTTCCCGTGGGTGTCATAAGAGGCGACTTTGGGTCTACACATTGAACAGGGAACGGGCAGCAGCGCTCTCCGATACAGTAACCTTTTAATCTGCGATCTCCAACCCACCTGCCAAGCGTGGAGATTATGGCAAAACCCTCCACTTAAGTGGAGGAGGCTCATAGTCCAGCAGTGGACTGTAACGGGCCGTTGATTTGATTTTGACTTGAAATATTAAGTATATATTTTTCGGCATGCAATAATTTGCTATTACGCCTGCCATTTTATTTGAAACACGTGCTTATATTTTGTATTATTGCAATAAATAATAACTATCGACAAAACTATCAATCAGCTTACTTAGTTTAAAATTGTCTTTTCAAATACTTCTAAATAAGTAACTCTTGGATGAAAAGCTTTATTATATTTACCGTCTGTGTGTTCCACCAAATCTTATTATGCAGGTTGTCACGTAACTTCATAAATTTTTAGTTAAATGCAACGGGTTTTGGCTTCGGTACCGCTACTGGCTACATTGACACTTATTGGAGGCATTTTTGGATATTTCGGCTCACCCTCGTTCGATAGCCAGATTATGCTGGAATTTAAAATCCGAAGGCAAATATGCAAATCTGGGGATGAGTTTTCTGATTGCGATCTCTCTCTCTCTTCACACTTTTAGCTTTTTCCTTTTATCCCTTTGGAGCTCGGTGCGACTAGAGCATAATGCACACAAAAAGTTTATTTCGTCTAAAATTTTCACTTGAATATAAAAAAGTTTTACTTACAAAGTAAATTTCATATTGGTTAAATCCTTCTCACTTTTCACACAAACTCATAACACAGGCACCGGTAGCATAAATATCACTTAAAAACTGGCCTTATTTATAACTACCACAGCGTAGCATACAGATTGAAATTTCGTCTTTGCATTTTCACTTGGCGCGAAATTTTGTGGGTGCGCGCGCGTCGTCGGTCGCGGGTAATCAATGACTGTGCGCGGAGACATCTGCGCCGGCGGCGCTTAGAAACATGCGAGCTTTGGAATCAGAAGCTGTGATGCGCAGACGCTAACTTTGTCACATTATTAATGAAACAATTGACGTGCGATGAATGTCTCCGGCGCCATTTAACTCTTTGGCACTGTGGGCAATTGGCTTACCGCGATGTGTTGTAATTTTTTTTTTGGTATATATTAAAATGCCGTACGTGCACACCATACAAAAAATCTATATTTATGATTTCTAATTATATAGGTACAAAAATTTTAAGACCAAGATGGGCCAACGTAGGTGAACAAATCCTGATCACTCTAACTCGAGGTTGGCTCGAGCCACTCATTGGGGACTTGTATGAGCTGTTTGTGGTGTAAAATTTCTTTACCATCGTTTCAATGGAATATAATATTCACGTTAATATAATTTTTAAGGAAAATTTTATTTTTCGAAAACAAAGCGTGGGTTATCCATATCACAGAATTCACCGTACTCTAATAGTTTAAAGAATAATATTGCACCTACAACAAAATTTCATGCCTACACGTGTGAATGTTCATATTAACATTGAAAATAGTTTTGTATAATCTCAAACAGAATAAAAATATAAGTATCTCAGAACATCAAAACCTTCCTAAGAGGATTTTACACCAACATTTTGATGTCAATAACCGTTTTCCACATAACCAATAACTGAAAAAAATTAAGAACCCTGTCAAAACCAGACGGATAAAGAAATTAACTATAAATAACACCATTAATAATACATCGATATCGAAACCGGGGGCTGAATGGTGAATAATTAACCCACAATACAAATTACTGCCGACGAAAACTGCCGAACAATAGCGTAACGCGTAACATCACATGGGGTTATATTTCATGCATCCGACGACTAATGATCCTTACATCCGCGGACTGTCATTAACCGAATATACAGAGAGGGAGAGAAGCGAGGCCCCAAACTCCTAAGGCCACAAAAGGATTTATGTTATATATCACATTTAATAAAGATTAATGTTATATATCTTCTTGTATTGGCTCTTGCTTATGAAGAAATACAGATTTAATAAATATTGCACGGATATAAATGTCAATTTGAACCCAATCGATTTAAAAAGAAAAACAGTAACACCACTTAAAAAAAAGATAAAGTTAAAGGAAACGCAAAAGTTGCGACGACTGTCGAGTTTCTTCGGTGAGCTCTTCTACACAGATTCCGCCACTCACCCAAAAAAATGTAATGATGAATCTAAGCGATGTTAAATCTTCCCATGGAAAATAAAAATAAAAATACTTTTGATTTATTACAGTAGGCCAAAAACCTTAGTACGCCCCTGTGTTCTATTCATCATTATTGAGTTTAACGCGTCATCAGTGAATTACAGCCGATTGAAATTCAGGATAGTGCATCGATCGTTTGAATTTGGTCGCATTAGGACGACACGCTCGATTTGTGTCTAGTGCTACTAAAACGCAATTAGAATATTGTATTATTTTTGATCTAGATTTTAACCATGTTGGGAATAAATTGGACAACTTTCGGCTGATGATAATAGGTAATTTGTAATTACGCATAAAGTGCTCTTGCATATTTCAGTAATTAAATAAGACAGACATAAGAACTACAACAACATTATTGTGTGTTCAAAATAAAATAGAAGCAATAAATGGTGAACTATCAAATTGCAATAACCTTTTTTGCAGTGCTGAAAAAAGAAAAACTAGGGTTGCAGCACTATAATAGAATTATTAAAATAATTTGAGGTTGTTTTCCAATTGCTTTTACATTTTTAATTGTCGTTTGATAGATGACCACTTATTTTATTGAAGTTAAACGAAAACGGACATGAAAGCGCCGTCTGTTCTAATTAAACTGTAAAGTTAAAATGTCTTAATTATGGCTGAATATTGAAACGGCCTTGGCCCGATTTTAAACAAAAAGTAATTAAACGGTAGAGGATAAGGAATTGGTAGCACACAATCAATGATGAGAGAAATAGGTTAAGTTGGGAGTGTCATGACTTCATAACATTTTTTTAAGCCGTCTGCATTACAGTTCATGGCCGAAAATAATGCACATTGGGTGTTAGGCTTTATAGAGCGTCGTCTCTCTTATGATGTTGTTGATAATGATAATAGATGTTGTTTTTTTATTAGATTAATTACTCTCTTTCCAAAGCCGTTTTTCTCCACAGAGGGCGTACACTGGTAGTGACCGTGCCATCCATGATAGCTTTGACGTCGAAAAATGATTTGTAAAAATCTTAATTCGAATAAAAAAAAATTGACTTTGACTTTTGACTTTGACTTTGAGCCCGTGCATTATTTACTACCGGAAGCTGTACGTAAGTTCATTCATATTTACACCGTTAAATTTAAGTGCCGATTACTTCTGTAACCCACAAAAAGTCGAGAAACTCCAAAAAAAGGATGTAAATATATGCAGGTCGCTCAAATAAACGTAAATTGTTATGATTTCTTAATTAGAAAATACACGTGAGGTTCTATCTAAACTATTACGTCACGTTTGTTTAGAAGGGAAACTATCCAAACACCAATGACATTTTATTTTAAGGCTTACAGAGCGAGTTGCTTTTTTGCCTCTATCGAATGACCACAGATAACTCTGCCATACCTGTTTAATAATCTGAAATTCCTGAAATAGAAACAGAACGGGAATTCCTTAAAGTTGTTAATGCACCTTCGAATTTATAAGAGAATTAGATGACATCATTGAACGTGTTTACTGCCATTTGGCAGTTACGATACGATTGTAATCAAACCACGAATTTTATTAATTGGCCGTTTAGCTTATAAAGCTTTTTAAATGTTTAAAGTGGTTTTACCATCGTTCAATATTTTGTTTATTATGTTCGAAAATTGCCATGGATGAAGTAGGACAACAATTATTCAAGATAGGTATAGATAATACGGTAAAATGTTTGCAGACTGACTTTGATAAATTTAAATTTTTGATCGTCGTATGTGATTGACCTGTGCAAAATTTCTTATCTATCAGATTGCCCGATAAAATTGTTTACTTTCCGTGCAGCAACATTACACGTTCCCTTCCTTATTAGAAAAAAAAACATATTTTAGTAAGTAAAATGTGGAGTGCTATTTCGTTTTCAGTAAACGTTTATTATTTTCTGTAAGTTATTCATTAAAATTACTTGTTTTATTGTTTGCACTGCGCCGACCCCAAATGATGGGAACAGGGCAAGCGAATGATGATGCTCTTCTCCACAGATTCCGCCATTGTGTTAGTGAACTCACCCAAAAAAATGTAATGACGGATCTAAGTGATGTAATAACATCCTATGGAAATAAATTATTTTGACTTTGACTTTGACTTTGATGATGATAATGATGACTTGTTTTACTGTTTGAGACGTATTTTTGTAAATTATAACTTCAATCATTTAGTGACTACTTTCATATCGACAATTATATCAACCAAATAACTAAGAAATAGATATATTTAGGATGAAGATTATGAAGAGTTCATTTAATAAGAAGAGTAATTTTTTTAACCCAATTTTACTATAGTTTTATCCAATCTAGCGATACCGTTCCTTCAGAAAAGTGATTTCCGCGGTTTAACAAGGCGTGTATACAATTTGCGTCTATCCACTTACAATCTAGGTCGCTGACATACATTGCGTGACCAGTAAGAAGTACAAGCACCGAACATAATAGAAAACCGTACGTGAACGCTAATAGACTTTTTGCGAGTGCTAATGAAAGAACGAATACAGATGGGTAGCAAAAAAATCTGCTAATTTCATTCGACAAGGTTTTTTGATGTTTCCGGATGATGTGGGGTGAAATAGGAGATCCATTAGGCTAATTTGATAATCAAATAAAGCGACATAGCACAATCAAAGTTCATCCTTTTCCTTTATCACGAGATTTGCTGCGTCGTAATTGTTAAAAAAAAGTAATGAGTGAAAAGTCAAATAAAAGAATAGTATGGGTTACGGTGTAGGGATATTTTTACCCGACTGCTTTAGAAAGAGGGCTATGTTTTTATATATTTTTTTAAAATAAAGACGTTCCTTTGTGGCCGCCCTGTCTTATCCGCATTTTACTGTGTCTGCATTTCCGGAAATTGTAAATCTCGTCTTCAAGCAACGAGTGTATGTTTATTCCGGGTAAGAGTGTATGAAAAACTGTGGTTAAACACCGTGTATTTTTAAGACATTTATTTACTTACCAGCCGTAGTAAATATTAAGCATGGATATCCAAAGGCTACCTTTTAACGCAAGTTGATATTCCCACGGAAATTTTTCGAAAATAGTAGTAGACAGTAGAAAAAATAATAAGTGTATTTTATTGCTATAAGGATATAACATTTATTATGAATTCATTGAAACGAATATTTTGCTTAAGTATTTCACAACAATTTGGGATACGATCTAGGTTACAGTTATAAAATCCGACGTTCGTAGCACTTATAAAGACCAGGTAGGTGAACTTAAACATAGTTACGAGAAGACAAAATTACTATTACTATTATACTTATATTTTTTCATAACATATTAAGACAAGTGTTTTTTTTTTACCCAACCGACAGCTGCAGAAGGAGGGTTATGTTTTTCGAAAGTATTTACACCCATTGTGAATGTTGTGAACACACACAAACACACACACACACACATCACACTCACACTCTTGGCCTTTTGTAACTATGTCTTGAGGTTTTCATGGTTGTTCAATTTTAGTGCATTGGTACAATAGTTGTTATCACTATTATCATAAAAAAAATGTAAAAATAAATAAAAACAGTACTAAAGAAATGTTAAGAACAGTTTGTTATATTATATTATGTTTGAGATTTTCGTGGTTATTCAGTGTTAGTGCACTGTACTATTGGCTATTGTATTACTATTAACATAATGTAAAAAATATATATATATTTATAAAAAAAAAAATTACATTAAGTTAAAAAATGTTAAAACAGTTTGTTATATTATATAGGTAATAGTTGTAAGAAGAGCGGTGCCTCCTGACACAGGTTTATAACTTAATAGGAGACACCTGCCCCTGGTGAAATGTAACCGCTGTTACAAATAAAGATATTTTTTATTCTTTTTTTATGCTCCCTTCAGATGTTTTTGTAGTCTGCTTTTTTATTTTGATCATTTTGTCCCTCTCATAATGATGAAGTTTTGTTACACTATGCGCGCACTAGAGACATTTGTCTCTCAAGACACTATGTGCCTCTCTTTCGCACTTTAGTAAACTTGACGAGAAAGACATACTGTCGCCGCGACAAAAGGCGCCAGTGCGCGCATAGCGTTACAGGACTTTTAGTTTTATTTATAAAAAATAAAAAAGTGGTGTTAGATTTACAAAATATAGGATACAATGAAAACCAACAGACATACGAATTCACACTCATCTAACTTGTCTGTACGAGACGCTTGAGATATTTGTTTTTGCATATAACATGTTTATTCCAAAGACATAGAGGTTGTATTACGTACCACTTTGCCGTTGCTGACTGTACGCCGTGAAGCAGAGTATCATGACTTCTGCAAATCTATTTGTATGTTTGTTTAATTATTCACAGAAATGTTCATGATTCATTTTACTGAGTGACGTCTAACTGCTATAAAACATGAAGACCGGATTTCCTATGTGGTAATAGTTTATATTAATAAAATTGAATCTTATGGGCTTAGTGTACCTATATACTTTTGCAGAAAGTTATAGGATCTTAATTTATGAGAACTGATCCATCTTATCGATATTCAAATTAGATCATATTGAAGAAATAAGTATACTGGTGAAAATCGGTAGGATTTTAATTTTAATTATTCATGAAGTTTGTTAAGAATATTCTCCATATTATATTTACTAACTTAATCTTACTCTTGATAAACATTTTAGAGACCTAAGAGTCTCAAATCCCTCTCGAGTTATTTAAAGAATCACTCGACCCACTCTGGACTGTATTATGAGTGAAATCCCTATCTAATTCTGAAAGTTGTTCAAGTGCTTTGAATAAGACGCGTTCTAATTATTATGATTTTGATCATGTACTTACCGCTGCCTATTATTTTATTCTCTAGTTTTAATGCCAACTGAAGGTAAACCTGATTTTGAGGCTTTCTTGTAATCAAGTAGTTGCTTTCTTCAGAATTTCTCCAATTTGTCTTCATAGCTTCCTAACTTTTGATATACATTTTTTTATGACTGTTCACAAAATCAACTATAAATTACGTAACTGTTAAACTAAACTACATTACCTAATATAAAATGAAATTTTGGCATTTTAATAATATTACAACTTTCCTACAAGATATTACCTACTATTTACTTAAGAGGTAATATTTTCACTTTTTTTTTGGTATTTTCGCATTGGTAGTCATAACCTGTTGTTTGCGGCAAAATTTATTAAAATAGACACTTACAAAGTATATAGTAACAGCATCGGCGATAATATTTGTTCTAATTGAGTAATAATTCATATCACAGTTTGTAAATTAAAACATTAAATTAATACCATTGAGTATATAATATTTACAATAATAAACGTAGTTGTCCATTTGCAGATAAGTTATCAAATCTAATCAGAGTTCTCGTAAGTTTAAATAACTAGTTATAATAGAATATGGATAGAATCAAAGCTATAAACTCAATTTATATTGAACGGAGTTCATGCAGTTCACCTTGCAATGAGCTTAGCGTTCAGAATCAGTTCAACTGAAACTCTGAAACTTGGTGACTAACTATTTCAGTAACTTATAATGACTCACGCATGAAAACAAGCTGCTTATTTAATTATAGAGACAAATTGTTTTGAATGCTTACAAAAATAAGCACTTTAAATCACCAAGTGCAAATGGGAAAGAAGACATAAGATACAGTTACTCTTTGAAGCAAGCAGGTTGAAAGTGTCATATTTCAAAGCTTCATCGAGTGTTCATATTGCTTTTGCATCGCTATTTACGATATTATTTATGAAGACATGAAAAGGTATTTGTTTTTATAGACTTGGAATTGGAATCTCTAAAGTTTCTTTGGATAGATTTTATTTATTCTTATTATTGTGTTGTTCGCCATCATTCTTTTCTCAAGATTAGTTTTCAGGCAAAAAGATTACGAAGCAGAACGCACGATTAAAATTTAGTTTTTTATTTTTTGATCTAAATACCTGCAAGTATAGTGTATTTGTTTGGATGATTATTTTCTTTTTACAGTCCAGTCCAAATTGCAATTATTCTATCATGATATTGCTAAATATTATGCAATTTTTAAACCAAATGTTAATTCGCTTTCCTACTTCTGAATTTTACCTTCCACCCAGTCACACCCAGAGTTTTGTTCTTGCACGAGTACTTGCCAAACTCTTTTGGCACGTCTGCAAGTAATAACGCTTATCGGATACATTTTGTATTCCCAGAGAAGGATTTTACAAATTTTACAAATAGACTACCTATTCGGATCTCCTTAAGTTGTAAAACTGAACTATCCTTTATTTCTAACAACCTGCTTACTGATTGATAACGTAAAAAAAACTTTTATATATTGCAAATCTACTTATACCTATCTCAAGTCTGTGTGCAAAGCGGGGGTCAAGCAGAATGGCCGGTCACTGATTGATTCGCCATTTTGTTTGACCCCCGCTTTGCGTGAAAGTGAATGGCGACGAGAGAGCTGGCTGCCTCGTGCTATAATATATATTATAGCTGCCGTGTGTGATGCCCTTAAGATGTGTAAATTGTGATTACATATTTTTTTCTTACTAATTTTATTATAATTGTAGCACATTACATTAATCTGCTAGCAAACATGTTACGAGTTTTCGTTTATGTTGAGACTCGTAGTATGGAGATTACAATTTAGATTACCATTTATAATATAGGTTGTATTAATTTTCACTCATCTATGAAGACAAGTTAATATTAGACTGTATAATGTGCTTATAATAAGAATAAGACTCGGTTTAGCTTTGTGACGTCATTCTATCAAATTAATACGAAAATTCTTCGTGGCTATTCGTGGCATAAAATACACATGAAGTTAGTCAAGAATCTGTCCTATTTTTATTATAAGTACACTGCTGCTGCGAGAGTGTCGGTGGTCTAGTGGAAGAGCGTCTGTGGTCTAGAGACTAAGGCCAGCTTGCGTCCGGGAGACGCGGGTTCGATCCCCACCACGTACCAATGTGCTTTCGAATTTCGAATTCATATGTATGTTTATTCGACGCCCTTACGATGGAGGGAAACATCGTGATGAAACCTGCACACTCCTGCGAAGAAATTCAAAGGTTGTGTGTGAAGTCGACCAACCCGCACTGGGCCAGCGTGGTCGAATAAGGCCTAATCGCCCTAATTCAGGGTTCTCGAGCCTACCCTGAATTAGGGCGGTGGGGACGTGTATGAGCTGTTGATGATGTAGATAAATAAAACAGGAATAAATCTTCCAATTTCAACTCCCTCAGCTAAGAACAAGAAACGAGGACAGATGGCTGTTTAATCATAGGAAGCGTCGAAATGAGACTAATCTAATGAACGATTCGGTTTAGTTAATATTTGCTTTGCATACGGTGGAAGGAAACATCGTGATAAAACCTGCACACCTTCTTTGTAGGAGACAAAGAGATTAGAAGGTTGTGTGTGAAGTCGACCAACCTGCACACCAGCGTCAATCGCCCTAATTCAAGGTCGAGCCCTTCGGTGAGGACGTATATGAGCTGTTGATGATGATGATGATACACTGCTATGTAGCTCACAATTCAATATCTTTATTTCCTAATTTTCAGAAAATTTATAAAGATTTAGAAGAATGTAACAGAATATACCCCCAGGTCTAATCTTAAGCGCCAGGCTTGTCACGTCCCCACGTAAATTTCTCTACTACATTCGATAGTAGTTCTCTCTAAAAGAATTTCACTTCCATTTTGTTTTCTTAGAATTATTTAGGGCTTTGAATGGATGAAGAATGAATTTGGCTAGGCAATTGGTTTATAAGACATTATTTATTACATTAAACCTATAGCCCGAATGTGCCGCAACTTCAATGCGTTGGGCGAATCAGTAGACCTCTTCAATGACTCACTAGGCTCCTTTAGATCCAAGATTTTATCAATCCTCAACTTAACTTCTTAACTGTGTAACATTTCCCTTTGTTTATATAAACTTTAATTTAGTATTAAACTACTAAGAAAGACAATTATTGTTTTCTGATGCTAATCTTGATTTCATGCTGTGGCTGCCTTAACAAGAAGTGCAATTAGTTCTAGTTTAATGTATGTTTGACGTAGATAATAATTATCATTGTAATTTCTATTGGCAGTCCGTAATAAATAAATAATATTTTTATTCGGGCTTTTCTCAATAATTTTGCTTTTATACCTACTTAATGGATGCTTTTTATAAAAAGAAATTACTTACCTTTAATGTCTACCGGTAAACATAGTATTAGTAGACCGTAGTCTCTATTATATTAGTATAATATTGTTTTTTATATTATAATAGTATGATTTACAATATTATCGATGGCCCTAATTCGAGGTAGGCCCTAACTTCTCGATGAATACGTGTATTAGCTGTTGATGAAACCTAGTATTATTATTTTTTGATAAGACAGCACTTTTTTCCAAGACATAATGAAAAAAAAGAAAGTTTATTAAAAATATTTATTTGGATTAATATTAATCTGAAAATGTATTAAATATTCCCAGTATTTTATTATAAACAAATACGTGGCCCGATAACGGAATTTGTTGTGGAATATTTATTATAGTATGAAGTCATTCATTTTGCTCTTATTACCTACGTTGTTGATAAGTAACGGCTATGTGTGATTGTATTTTCCTTTATTATGCAACATTTTTTTAAACGGAATTTAGGTATCAAATTTTGACGGTTTTATAAATTTTAAATAAGATATATAAGGTAAAAATTATTGAACTCTTTTCTTGAACATGTTATATAATTCAATATTTAAAAAATTAAATGAAAATTTAAAAAGTACATTGAACGCAAATTATTTTTACACTGGTATTATTTATATTATATTAGTTGCAATATTTATTTCACAAAAAGTGCAAGCAAACTCAAGTCCTATTTACGAGTCTTTAATAAAAGTGACAGCGAATATTTATACCACTCATCTGATATTCAATTACTTGCATCCACTCCTGCGCATCGAGGTTCACTCAACGATATCAATTTAATGACTCAGCGTAGTAGACAAGATTAATCATTGTGTCATGTTTATGTTTACAATATTTTTTATGCTGCAGCTGATAAATGCAATGGTATTATAAAGGCGACTGTAAGTCTGTTTGTCTATTATGTTTTTAACGGATTACCTATGAAACCATATTTTATGGAATTTGGCATGGATATAATTATGCCATCGGAAAAGGACAAAGGTATTGTATTTACCGTGGTAAAATTTATATTTTACTAGCTTACCGCCTGCGGTTTCACCCGCGTCAAATGAGTTTTTCCGTGGGAATTAAATGTTTTCCCGCGGTATAAGGTAGCCTATATCCTATTCCAGGGCGTAACCTGTATGTGTACCAAGTTTCATCCTGATCCGTCCAGTGGTTCAAGCGTGATTTGGCAACAAACATCCAAACATCCAAACTTTCGCATTTATAATATTAGTAGGATAAGTCAGAAACAAATGTGATGTGAACGATATATTAAAAAAATATAATATTAGGTTTAGCATAAAGTATAATATTTCTTTCCAAGTTCGGTTTTTAAAGGAAAAAACTACTTAATTTAATATGTAAAGTGACAAAATTTTCAGAATAGTGGCTAGCAAAAATAGCCAACAAATAAAATTAGCATCAGGTTCCAATTTTAGCTTTAAGAAACAAAGTAAAACGGACAAATCGAAATGCATTAAGGCTTGGTTCATAGATCATGAAGTCCGTAGAATTAATTGAGGATTATAGAAAGGTTGACGAAAAAAAAAACTATTTAGGTGTACGGTTGTAATAATTTCAACAAAAATTGAATTGTTGTGTCGCGAAAACAATAGAAAAATAAGTAAATCATATACCTGAAAACAGTTTATATATACGTGAAAAATAAGTTATCTACTCAATATTTCCGTAGAGAAAATCATATAAAATACCTTTTTAAAATATAGGACAGTCGAAATCTTGATCATTTTCTAGGTCAAATCAATCACGATTTTTGATTGTATGGAAATGTAAGCTTTGGCAGATATCACAAGTTTTGATCTAAATCTGATACTTAAATATAAGTTCATTATTTTGCATTGAATAGAACTATTTTATATATGTACTGTACACACACATGATTATAATAAAAAATATCAGTGAAGCCATGTTCGAAAGGTAAGCTTTATTATTATTTAATTAATGAGTTCTTTACCAGATAACGTGATATAAAAGAAAAACTTTTTAATAATAAAAAACAACAACGTACGCATACGAAATAGTAATAGTACAAAGTAGTCATTCATCATCATCATCATCATCATTTCAGCCTCTTAAAGTTCACTGCTGAACATAGGCAAAGCTATATTTAATCGCAGGACCGGACCTGTGTGTCGATGCGTTTGCGAAATCTGTCTAACAAATCTGACGTCTTTTGGCTGATCAAGACTACGCCCTTTTTAGGGTTCCGTAGTAAAAAAGGAACCCTTATAGTTTCGGTCTGTCCGTCTGTCTGCCTGTCTGCGGCTTAGCTCAGAGACTCTGTAATTTGGAATGGGTTTTTATGCCAAGATAGTATGTCAAACCAAGTTTTATGAAAATCGGTTTATAAACAAAAAAGTTGGCTGCCATCTTGTATATTTATAAATTTTAACATTGCGTTGTTGTTTTAATGCCAAAATAGTATGTCAAACTAAGTTTCACCAAAATCGGTTGATAAACTTTAAAGTTGGCCACCATCTTGAAATTTTATAAATTTTAACATTGTGTTGTTGTTTTTATGTCAAAATAGTACGTCAAACCAAGTTTTATCATAATCGATCCATAAACAGAAAAGTTGGCCGCCATCTTGAATTTTTTTAAGTTTTAACATTGCGTTATTGTTCTTATGTCAAAATAGCATGTCAAACCGAGTTTTATCAAAATCGGTCCATAAACAAAAAAATGGCCGCCATCTTGACCTTTTATAAATTTTAACATTGCGTTGTTGTTCTTATGTCAAAATAGTATGTCAAACCAAATTTTATCAAAATCGGTCCATAAACAAAAAAGATGGCCGCCATCTTGTATTTTTATAAATTTTAACATTGCGCAGTTAATCTTATGTCAAAATAATATGTCAAACCAAGTTTTATCAAAATCAGTCCATAAATAAAAAAGTTTGCCGCCATCTTGAATTTTTATAAATTTTAACATTGCGTTGTTGTTATTGAGCCAAAATAGCATGTCAAACCAAGTTTTATTAAAATCGGTCCATGAACAAAATAGTTGGCCGCTTTTTGATTTTTCTATTTTTCATAGTTCATGCTATACATTTTCATTGCAAACTAGACGTTAATTAACGCACCAACCACCCAACACCACCACCAACGCACGCACGAGATACCCCGGCTTATAGTTTGATGTGCTGTTTACTGTACTTTATCAATTTTTTTTATAATAATGGATTGCTTCGTACAGTTATTAAAATTTGACCGATAATAACTATTTCACTAGATTAGTTTAGTGATATGATCATATCCCTAGTAAGATAGTAATTATTAAGATCTTTCGTATGACTATCATCCGGTATATGATCAAATCACTAGGGATATGATCATATCACGGCTATAACCATCTTACTGCGACAGATATACATATGAATCATGCCGACAAAGCTGAAGAATAAAATCTTAAAAAAATATATTACACTGGTACACGTCAAGAGGGGGTTATTTTTTTTTTTCACGATTACCTTATAGTGTGAGGTATCGTTGGATAGGTCTTTTAAAAACAATGGGGGTTTACTAAGACTATTTTTTGATACTAGTGTAAGTTTTAGTAATATTCCGTTTTAAAGTGCTTATTTTTGTTAGAGTCAAGTTTCCCCCCCCCTCTACCAGCGAAACCGTTGTATATGGAAACGTGAAAAAAATCATGGTAGTAGTGTATATGATTAATTTAAAAGGAAAACTATCAACATCATGTAGGTTTTACAGGTTAACGAATAATATATCAACTTATGAAATGTACTTGTACTAGTAAGAAATTCGGTACAAATATCATAAAAAAATACTTTGATAAAGTTTAAACTGTCTATGTAGTAAATTTAAGTACGAGAAAAGTAAAAAAAATGTGAAATAAGTAGGCTTGAAAGGTTAACGAATAAAATACCAACTTTAAAATGTACTTGTGCTAAGTAAGAAATTCAGTACAAGTATCATAGAAAATGACTTGATGGAGTCCGTCTATGTAGGTAGTAAATTTAAGTAGGTATTAGAACAGTAAAAAGACTGCGAAAAAATAAAATCATAACATCATTTACTAAAATAATTTCATAACCTATTTACCTTATTTACCAGTCAGTTTTAAATGTGAAACAATCGCGAGTTGCCAATGGAACATTCGAAACATTCTAATAAAACTATTTTGAATTTCGAATAAAGCGCGCCGCGCCGCGGAACTTATGGCCCTGCGGGGCTTGCGCGCGGGGAGTCGATGTAACAAATAGCTCATTAGCGCTTATATTAGCGCGAGCGACTAGTAGCTGTTCGGATGTGCCTCGAAATCCTACCTATTAGATTACAATTATTAGCACTTTTTTTATTATCAGCGGCGATCGGGGCGGTGAGCGGGGGGGCGGTGATAGTGGCCCGACCACAATTTCAGCCGAGATCGTAACGGCGCACAGTGGATCAGATGTATGGGAACAACTAAGTTTACTATATAACTTAGTTATAGCGTTATAGTATTTAGTTTTCATCGCCCTGTGTAGGTGGGCCCGTTTTTATTATATACATAAATACTAGCGGTCCGCCTGCTCGCGTTGTGTAAGATTTTCCCGTGGGAATAAGACTTTTTCCCGTAAAAAGTATCCTATGTGTTATATCAGGGTACAAACTATCTCTATTCTAAATTTCATCCACGAAAGAGTAAAAAACAACCACCCATACATCCCTACTTACAAAATTTCGGGTTTATAATATAAATAAGGAAATTTTTTATCATTACTTATTAGCTCCGTGTGCTAACTTCTGCATATTAGGCAACTACGGAACCCTACACTTTGCGTGGTCCGACACGTGCTTGGCCAGTTATTATTTAATTACCACTTTGGTAGAAATAGCGATTAAATCCGGAAAATAAAGTATTTTGGTTGATAATATCAAAAACATCATTATATTATAATGATGTTAATTCTTAACTGTATGGACAAAACTGTTTTTCGTCAAATTTAAATACTTATAAGACAAAATTACTTTTCTTCAAAATAGGTACTACTCCTGTTAACTGCGAAGAAAAAATAACAGATTATTAGCGTTATTACAAGATAGAGTATGGTAAAGTGGGAAAATAAATAGCCCTACAGGCGATCTCACACTCTCAACAAGGTGGTCCTACGTCAACGTCACCTGAACCTGTGGTTACAAGCTGTTAACTAGAGGGTAAGGCTTCACGCCATCTTGTTTTAATATTAATAACTGGCCATCTTGTCCCTGTACTGTTACCCTATGCGCGCACTAGCTACTTTTGTCGCGGCGACAGTATGCCTCTCTGGTCAAGTTTACTAGATTGCGAAAGAGGCACATTGTGTCTCGAGAGACAAAAGTCGCTAGTGCGCGCATAGTAAATTGAGAAAAAGTAGTTACCGTAAGGACCAGCACCTACGCAATCATTGAGATTGAGACACAAACCTGTGATTTTAATATTCTTTTTTATGTATTTCTTTTTGGTACCTGAATAAAAAAAAACACTTCTGACAGACAAATGTTCTACTACTGTTTTATCATTGAGCAAGTAAAAGTATGTAGGTTTTACCGAAATAAATAAGAAAAGTATCGCAAATAATGTTGCAGTTGCATGTGTGTTATAAATTATAATTTTCTTACGCCACAAATCCATTATAAAAGTATTTAAAAAGTAACTTATAATAATTTACACAATACGAATTGATTGTTTTTATCTCACTAATATGCTGTCAATTAAAATATTTTCTGGTTTGTAAAAGATACCAGAAAATAAATGAACAACACAAATCCATCCTCGTGTTTTAAATTGTAAACAAAACCATACTTGGAACTTAATTCGAAATTGCATAAATTTTAATGTATGCACTTACCCAAAAACTAAAGTCCGAAATTCATTTCGTATCCATTTGCAAAGTAGTTGTCTAAATAGGATTTATTTTGTTAGCCGTAAGGTCTAAATTCAGACATTTATTGAAGTTTATAGTCGCAATATACGTAGGTAATTTCATTGAAACCTTGATTATTTCTAAACTTCTAGCGGTACTATTGATTGAACACAGTTTGTTTGTGAGGGACTAATACAACTAAAGTATGTTTTGCGCTATATTCGGTTCTGAAGTATGTAATATGCATGCAAATTGGAGTATTTATATCTTTTCAAAGTTCAAGTAAGGATCTAAATTGATCTAAAACATACCTGTAAATTTGCCTAGTACAAATGCTTTTACAAATAAAGTTAAAAAGCCAGAAAAACGTAATTAGTCATACACGTAAGAAAATCAATTGAATAGCAGCGTAATGGTCACATTGACCTTTGTATGAGACACATGTATACAATTAGAATTACCTACCTACTCATTACGACAAAAATAAAACCGATAATTCATGGGATGTGGGAAGAAGACCAGCAAAGTGTTTGTAAATTGTATATATTATAATTTATAACAGGAGTTACAAATTGATATTCTTCATAGAAGTCGACGTAAATGAATGGAAATAAACGTTACTAACGTTTTAAAGTTATCATTACACTTATTTTGAAAACAGGGCAGATACTGAAAATTTTACTTAAAAACCCGTCTGCCCAAGGAAGTTTTACAGATATATCGAGCATTCAAACAGTCAACAAGATGTCATTTGGATTTTCAATTTGCTGAGGTAACTGTAACTTTCGTTTTGTCTACCTATTTAATTCTGGTCAAAGATCAAACTGTAATTTTAAAGCAATCATAATTGATGTAATGAACAAACTTCAAAAGCGGTTTCGATTACTTACAATACAACTTTCTTTATTGTTATTCATTGTTTCATTTATATGCTTCACCTTTTCTTACAAAAAGCCTCCATCAACGCTTTCAAAATCAAATGGCTTCATCATAAAATCATAGGAAGGTTCTTTGTATTTTTAATTCTGTACCAAAGTTATTAGCCTGTGTAGGCGTAAAAACGTCATAGAATTATGAATTCTTCACCCCTTCCAGTCCACTGACTTAAGGAATAACATTTCTGAGAACCACATCAAAGTACATGAAATAAACACAAGAAAGTTCACGTGTTACATCGAATGTGTCGACGACGGAAGTTCGGAATACTCGTACAAGTAAATTATTGTGTAATTCAGGCTTTGGATTTACCGCCGACAGCTTGACAACAATAGAGACTCATTGTGGATTTTGTCGCGTAAAAGAAACTCATATTCCATCTGTGATGTGTGTTGCGATTGTAACTTTTGCATGTTATTTTTTTATGTTGCTGCTACTTCTTGCCTTTTTTGTTTGTTTTAGGTCGATTTGTTTATTTTGTTGAATGTTTAAAAAAATAATTTTATGTTGGTGTTATCTATAAAATAAAAATTATAATCGAGAACTACATAGCTTTTCGGAAACGAAACTACGCAAATGTCAATTATATTGGTTCATTTATCACAGTAGGGTATTTGAAAATCATGAGAGAAAAGTTGGGAAAACTCGTACCTAGAAAATAAAATTTGAAGACAGGGAAACTGTTGTTATTAACAAGCTAGTGAAATATGGTAGGTATTCTAAATTGCTAAACATATATAATCGTGACTTTTCTATTAGAATTTTTCCCTTAAGAAAAAATTAAACACATTTTATTTTTAAATTACCTATACATAAAACGTCAGTCTGTGGTATCTTATTAATTTCAAATGACGCTTAGAGCAGCTGGAAGAATTTATTCTACTTACAATATATCTGTAAACAAATAGGAGTATGTCTTCTGGCAAAATATCAAGCTCGGAAAATTTAGATTTTGCAAGATCAAGGTAGAATGGAAATATCACATATTACTAGAACGAAACTGCTATCTAGCACTTACTTACGTCAGCCAATAAATCTAGTTCCAGTTTATATTTAAACAAACTACAGGCACTTTGCGGAAACCCTTTGATTGCCAAATTCTTTGTTATTATTTCCACGAAAATAGATGGGTCATTAATCTTGCTTAAATGGATCTTGTTTTATTTACACCAGAACATTAATAAGTAGTTTATTAACATCTGAAGTTTTTTTGGGATTTCCTAATTTCAAATTTTGGTGTAGAGTTTTTCATATAAGTTTATTTTAAATATTCTTCGCAACGCTATTCGTATGTTGAGAATTAAAAAAAGTAAAAAAAAAATAACTAGGTTTCTCCACGCAACAGACCATACTTTTGCGTAGCTAAAGCTAAATCAAACAAAAATAAATCGAAAACTCATTATCAAAAACAAAAATCAGAAAAAAAATTAACATCAACAAAACAAAAACAAGAAATCATCATTTTTAAAAATGTGGTGTTACAGAAAATACAACTGAACGAATAAATAACAAAAGCTGGTAATAAATTTTAAAACCTGTCATACTGAAACAGAAAAAGAACCTACGGTTCCTGAAGAACTGGGCGTTTGTTGAATGGCGTGTTCGTTATTGGATTTTAAAGGAAAGATGGTATTTGACTTTAACAGTAGTATAATAACTTTTAAAAATATAAAAAAGAACAGTTTTGAATGACGCGTACATGCGTCCGTTCGGTAGTGTCGATTTGAAAGAAGTAAGGGGTGGGGGCTCGGCGGACGCAGCTCTGCGTGGTCAGCCGAACCAGTTTTCAAATGACGTCGTCGTCGTGTGCGTGTGGTGTAGCGACAGTAGCTCGCTCGCAACACACGCAAGGCGTCAACATGTTGCGGCCCCAGGAACGGCAGGAACGAGGTCGTGCTCCATCACCGGCAGTGGACACAAACGATTGAAGGCTCGTCGAAGAGTTCCCGAAGTGGTGAGCACGTCGGCAACACGGGCGATACCATCAGTGCCAGGGTAAATTCTTGTTACTCGCCCCAGCAGCCATTGGTTGGGAAGAAGTCGGTCGTCTTTGATCAACACCATTTCACCAAGCTTCAATTGATCTCCTTGTTTACGCCATTTCTGTCTAATCTGCAGTTCTGTAACGTATTCTTTATAAAATCTGTTCCAGAAATGGGTTTTTAATTGTTGCATTCTCATATATCGTGAGAGAGTATGCAGGGCGACGGTGTCTCTGACCAGAGGAGTAGGTAGAAATGTTAATGTTCGTCCGATCAAAAAATGAGACGGTGTGAGAGCTACAAGATCCGAGGGATCTGACGACATTGGAGTGAGAGGCCTAGAATTCAAAATGGCCTCGATCTGTATGAGAACCGTGTTCATTTCTTCGTATGTCAAATTAGCTAAGGAAACTATTCGTTTTAAGTGATGCTTGACAGACTTTACCGAACCCTCAGCTAATCCGTTGAAATGAGGACTGTAAGGTGGAGAAAATTTAAAATTAATTGATATCTCTGCGGCTCTAGATGTTATATAATATGAATTTTGTTTAATAAATTTTGTCAATTCATTGCATGCGCCTACAAAATTCGTCCCGTTGTCCGAAAAGATATTGGCGGGCTTCCCTCGGCGGGATATAAAACGGTTCAGAGCGGCTAAAAAGGTATCGCTGCTCAAGTCGGTGACAAGTTCTACATGTACTGCTTTTACCGCTAAACATACGAATATACATAAATATGATTTAATCAATTTACTACCTCTGCCTTTTCGGTTCAAAATCATGACTGGTCCCGCATAATCAACAGCTGTATTTAAAAATGGGAAGTCGGTGTGTATACGTTGAGTAGGTAGGTGACCCATTATGGGCTGTAATGTCTTACCTGAGAAACGACAACATCGTATACACTTGTGAACAGTGTTTCGTGCAAGATTTCTGCCACCGATGACCCAAAATTTTTGTCTAACACTGGCTAACAGTAGTTGTGGTCCAGCGTGCAATAAAACTGTATGATAATGTCGAAATAATAAAATAGCTATATGATTTGATGCATGAAGCAGTATCGGGTGTTTAGTGTCATAATTATAAAATGAATTAGAAAGTCTGCCTCCAACTCGTAATAAATTGTTGTCGGTATCAATGAATGGATTAAATTGAAGTAATTTATTTTTAGTAGGTAAATGTTTTTTATTTTCAAGTAGTGTATATTCATCAATAAAATATTCTCTTTGTGAAAATCTGCACAGTGCATTCAATGCTGAGTTAAGTTCATGAATTTTTAAATAGCCAGTATATTTGTTTTTTGGATTAAAATAATTGTGTATAAATCTTTGCGCGTAGGCCACTACCCTCTGTAATTTACCAAAAGAAGAATAACGCTTTATAAAATCTGAATGGTAGGTAAAATGATCATTTTGATCTAATGCTAAATGACATTGTATTTTAAATTCGGGCAAAGTTTCTTCTTTAGCACGGATTGGTTGAGCAGGCCACTCTGACTCGCGTAATAGAAATGATGGACCTGACCACCACAAACTGCAATTTTCTAACTGCCTGGCATCTAAACCACGTGACCCTATGTCAGCTGGATTCGCGTGTGTAGGTACATAACGCCACATTGAGGGCTCTGACCTGTTAAGTATTTCCTGAATTCTATTAAAAACAAAGGGCTTTAATAAATGGCATTTGGGTGACTTTATCCAGCCAAGGACAATAGTGGAATCACACCAGTAAGTAAAACTTTTTATATTTAATCTTAATGAGCATTTTACCTTTTCAGCTAATCTTATGGCCAGCAGCGCACCACACAATTCCAGCCGTGGAACAGTAGTTGCTTTTATGGGTGTAACTCGACTTTTAGCCGTTAATAAGTTAACATTTGAATTACCATTTTCAGACGTAGATTTAATGTATACACATGCTGAGTACGCTTGTGTAGATGCGTCGCTGAACACATGGATTTCGATTGTTGAAGGAGAATCATTTATTACATGTCTTGGAATACGAATATTGTTAATATAGAGTAATGATTTTATGAATTTATCCCAAGAGCTTTGTACTTCAGGTGGAACTGATTCGTCCCAGCTGATTTTAGAAGACCATAATTTTTGTAATATTATTTTTGCCGTAAGTATGCATGGATTTATTAAACCTAACGGGTCAAAAATTTGGGATATAATGGAAAGTATGTATCGTTTAGTTGTGTGTATGTTTTCTTTGATGTTGACTGAAAATAGCAATTTGTCTTCTTTACAAGACCAAAGCAAACCTAAAGTTTTTGAATATTCATTATTACTCAGATTAAGTAAACCATCACTGCTATTTTCACCAACAACTTTGTTAATAATGTCGGGATGATTAGAATGCCATTTTCGCAGGTGAAAATGGGCACCTTGTAATTGTTTCATGACACCTTTACATATTTCTACCAGTTCGGCTTCTGACGCTGCCCCGGTGATCAGATCATCAACATAAAAGTCATGCTGAATAACTTCTGAAACTGATTTATCAAGACAATCCATACCTAATTGTTTTAAACACCTAGTAGCAAGGTATGGAGCCGAAGCGGTGCCATATGTAATGGTATTTAGTTTATATTGTTTGAGTTCTTCGTGAGGTTCAAATCGCCACAATATTTGTTGCAATTGACGCTGATCAGACTTTATATCTACCATGCGATACATTTTCTCAACGTCTGATGTGGCTACAAATTTATGTTGACGTAATCTTAATAAAATGCTTATGAGGTCGTCCTGTACTGTAGGACCAACCATTTGTATGTCATTATATGACAATCCAGATGATGTTACTAGAGAGGCATTAAAAACGACGCGTAACTTAGTGGATAAACTTGTTTCACGAAGAACTCCATGATGCGGCATAAGATAAGTATAAATATCGAGTGTAGGAGTTGTGTTCTCTGCCATATGACCTAAAGTAATGTACTCTTTCATAAAATCACAATACTGTTTTTTAAATGATGGATCTTTGCTAAATCTGCGTTCTAAAGACAGAAATATTGACAACGCTCGTTGGTAGGAATCACCGAGTTTACTAGGCGATTCTTTTAAAGGAATAGCTACTACAAAACGACCACTAGGGTCGCGAGATACGTTCTGTTCAAAGTTTTCCTCACAATGTTGTTCCTCTTTAGATATATGTTTATGTATAGGAACGGCTTCGAACTGAAAAAACTGATCTAATTGAGTGTCAATGTTTTTGTCATGTGATAAGATAGCATGATTGCAATGGACTGTATTTGAATAATGTTGAATTTGTACAAGACCGGAAATCAACCAACCAAATTTAGTTTTACTTAACGTCGGCTTGTTTTTACCTAACGAAATATTATTAGAGCAAAGCACACTCCAAAAAATGTCTGCCCCAAGCAGCATGTCTACCTGAGATGGGCAGTGGAAAGTAGGATCAGCTAGTGTGATACCTTTTGGTATGTTTAGTAATGTGTAATCTATTTGTGTCGTTGGAAGTTGTTGTGTTATGCGCGGCACTACAAAGCAGTTAATATTTTCTTTGTATGAATTAATGAGTGACGATATAATGACGTCACAACGTTTTAATAAGCGTGAAGTTTGATAATTCAACCCTTCGACTAATGACGTGGTCGATACGGTTGGCAAATTTAGTTTAGTACACAAATTTTCAGTAATAAAACTCGAAGTGCTGCCATTATCTAATAATGCACGCACTGTATGCTTTTGACCATCGAGGTCTTCGACTTGAATTAAAGCTGTTGACAACAGCACACAGCTTTTATTAATAGCTGACAGAGCTACATTGTTTGGTTGACAATCTAAATAAATTTGAGTTTCAGTTTGTGTCTGCATTGACGTCGGCACCGCGGCCGACGAGGCTTGCGGCGCGGGCGGCGACGGTGACAGCGGCGATGCAGCGCAGAGGACTACGTTGTTGTTACGATGTGCAGTAGATGTAGTACTAGATGCAGGTGAGTCATGAACGTGTAACAGGCTATTTAACCGCTTGTTACACAATCGGCAAGGTCCTAATTTGCAAGCGTTAGCAGTATGACCTTGGCGTAAGCAGTTCAAGCATAATTTTAGGGCTTTAGCTTGAGTAAGTTTAACGTCTAATGGAAATGACCTAAACTTAGGGCATCGATAAATGGCGTGATTGTTTTTGCACAATGGGCAAACATAAGACTTATCTGATGACGTCACAACAAATGATTTTGAACGATTATGGGGCCCATCACTATATCTGCGTTTCGTGTGAGCTTCTTCCATGGTTTCAAGAAGATCTGCATGGTTTTTTAAGAAAGTGGTAAGATTTTCAAGAGTAGGTAATTCTTTTAACGTATTACGGTGAGTTTCCCATTCACGACTCGTGACAGGGTCCAATTTATTGGAAATTATATAAACAATGATCGCATCCCAGTGTTCCGTGGGTAATTTAAGGGTTTTTAGAGCCCTGAGGTTTTTATTTACGATATCAATAATGTTGCGCAACGAATTAGATGACTCTTTTGTTAATGACTCAATATTAAAAATGGCTTGGATGTGATTATTTACAAGAAGTCGTTTATTGTTATACCGTTCACAAAGAAGATCCCAAGCAACATCATAGTTTTCGGCTGAGAAGTCAAGCGAACGAATTATCAAAGCTGCACTATCTTTCAATGCGGCGCGTAAGTAATGAAATTTATTTATTCTAGGAATGCTTGTGTCTGTGTGTATTAACGAGCTGAATGTGTCATGAAATTCTAACCAGTCCTGATTATGCCCCGAAAAGGTAGGCAAGTGAATAGTAGGAAGTTTAATAAGGCTTTTACCACCTCCCTGCGCAGTACCAGAACCTGCCTCCGACCGAGCCGACGAGCCGCCCCAGCCGCGCCGTTCGTGCCGCCCCAACATCTCCCGGGCGAACGCCAAGCTTTCGAAATACTTTGTTTCAAATTTCTCACGGTCGTTGAAATGTTCATCTGGAACTGCAGAAATATTTTCTATTTCAGACTGAATACTATCATAATCGGTGTAAAGTTCTTCAATTTTAGAAAGACGAATATTAAGCTCATTAATCTGAAGTGAAGTTAATCGAGTGCATTTTTCTAAAGGTTCTAAATAATTTCTAAATAACGTTAATTTAGTTTTATAAGTTGCCCGCTTTTTAATTAATTCTTGAATATCCATAATGACTTACGTTATAAATAGATTGTAGGTAATTTAAGAAAAAATTATAAATATAACACAAAGGAATGAAATAATATGCTGAAGCAAGTTTGCAAAGAAATGAAAATATTTAAGATACTTAAATTTGCTAATAATGAAGAGAAGCAGAGGGTTCGATAAAGTGCAAAGCCAAGCGTGCGCAGCAGCAGACAGCGATATTGCTGTCGGTCAGCAGTTCGCGCGACGCGTAGGTAGGAGCACAAAGCGAAGGCGCGCGGCGTAGCGGTCACGTAGCACTATCGTGAAGCGCCAAGTAAGGTGAATGAATAACTGGAATGTACGCAATATTGATGTGATTACTACCTAATAAACACAGTTCACACACAAACCGAGCAATCAAGAACCCTAATGCCTCTGAAATAAAGAAATGCAATATAAATTTGCGTTATAGAAATGAATCTATTCGTAAAAATGATTTTTACTATTAAGTAAGACAGATTATAATGATAAAAAAAGTAATTCTATGATTCGCTTTTAAAATGCGATTAAATTAAAATAATTTGAAACGTAAATTACGTAAATCTAACTTGATATTAAACTGATATACAACTGGGTGTATTCTAAATAAGTAACGATAATAATTTAACTTAGTTGGGAAAATAACTTAAGGAAAGTAGATCGGAACGAACTCACAATAACGCTACTCCTCCAGGTTCTCACGATAATGCCCTTCGTAGTAGGTGTGATCGACTCCTTATCTCTGAATAATGTTTCTTCTGACTTCTTCCAAATTAATGCGTAGAATTATTTAGGTAACGATTGTAATTATCCGTAGCACCACGGCATAGAAATTCCTTGCTTCCTTGTAACGTTGCGAACACGCCACGTCGTCGTGCGTTTCCTTTGTTCTCAGGCGCGCTGGATCGCTCGAATATCCGGCTCGAAGGACCAAAATGAAGAACTGGGCGTTTGTTGAATGGCGTGTTCGTTATTGGATTTTAAAGGAAAGATGGTATTTGACTTTAACAGTAGTATAATAACTTTTAAAAATATAAAAAAGAACAGTTTTGAATGACGCGTACATGCGTCCGTTCGGTAGTGTCGATTTGAAAGAAGTAAGGGGTGGGGGCTCGGCGGACGCAGCTCTGCGTGGTCAGCCGAACCAGTTTTCAAATGACGTCGTCGTCGTGTGCGTGTGGTGTAGCGACAGTAGCTCGCTCGCAACACACGCAAGGCGTCAACAGTTCCTCAATTCAGAGTGTATTAAAAAACAAAACAGAAATATAAAATCTGATCATAAACTTGAAATTCGTGCAACTCAGTAAAACGTGCAGTCTATCTCGCGTCAATCGCACACTAAACTGTCAAACGTCAGTCTTGTGACAATTACACGACTGCAACCCGCTAACTGAAACAAGGTGA
This sequence comes from Carpatolechia fugitivella, assembly GCA_951230895.1. Taxonomy (NCBI): domain Eukaryota; kingdom Metazoa; phylum Arthropoda; class Insecta; order Lepidoptera; family Gelechiidae; genus Carpatolechia; species Carpatolechia fugitivella. The sequence continues at coordinate 5,612,601 of OX579658.1, forward strand.
AGCAAACAAGTGAGATTTGAAAAAATAAAATTTAAAATACAGTACCTAACATGGTTCTCCAGTTACCATAATATCAAAATTGAATTGATTGGTTACCTTTATAACTGAATGATTAATATTTGAAATGACGAGACCGTACATTTATGATAGTTTAATTATGATGATTTTTTAATAAAATAGGATTTTCTAGTAGTATTGATATGAGCTGTTAATGATGATGATGATTATACAGACTACTCAGTTTTTTTAAACACATCTTAATACAGGAACAATTTAAAAGAATTACTCAATGATTTAAATTACATCATGATGTTTTGGTTATACTATACAATTAAATAGATTCGTTAATGACTTTTATATATGGAAGGAACTATGTCCCTATGAGAACACTTTCGTGAATCATTCTTTAATTTGTTTAATAAAATGATAACAACGCCAGCCATTGCTGTTATTTACGTAAATAGATGATCTCATTTGAAGCTATGTTCGTTATGAATGTAATAGTATTAATGTATAAAGGTTTTTATTTTTCCAGGAATCGTAGTAGTGATGTAAGCAGACTATAATATTATGACAGAGTTTTATTCATGAATACAATTACTAAACAGAGCCCTAAGACAGGAAATAATATGCTTTTTGACAACAGGACGACATGACACTTTTGTTTTGACAACTATTCCTGCGAGTTAAGTTGACTCGCAACTCGCAACTCGCAACTGTACTTGTCAAAGTATAAACTGGCCTTTAAAGATAAAGAAAAGAGAAGGAGCGGACTTAATTACGATAAAACATATTATTATTAAATTGAGAATTGCTTGATAGTAATCTCCTTAATCAACCAGATGATAAAGCTCATTAACTGATTCAGTGATATACCTATAACAGAAATGATAGCAAACCAAATCAAATTCTTTCAGACTATCAAATATAGCAACAATTCCAATAGAATTTGGATTTTATCCTATCTTCTTTAAACTGGATACTCTTGTTTCCTTTGATAACGTTCCCCCAATGCTATCCGATGTACCAAGTAAAGTTTTATTGCTTATGCAAATTCTGTTAGAGGCAGACTATTGCTATTTCTGGAAACTATCGAACTATGGTAAATGTTATTTGTTGTTCCGACTTGCTTGGAGGATTCGCAGTTCTATTTCTAGTGCTGTTAACTAAAGTGAAGGTTAAGGGATTATGGTGGTTTTCTTTTCTTTAAACCTTAAATTACGGGATTATACAGTATGCTAGCAGATTCTGAAAATCGTTCTTTAATTCATTTTTCATAGTACAGTAGAAGTTAAGTTGTATGATTGACTTATAAACATGAACGAAAGAGAGATACAAATCGAATGTCAGCTTTTACTTTTTGAATCCAGTTATTAACCTTCTGTCTGCCTGCTTTTTATTATCAATCATTATCTTCATCATCATCAACAGCTCATATACGTTCCCGCCGGGGGACTTGAGCGATCAGGCCCTATTCGACAACGATGGCCCAGTGCGGGTTGATCGACTTTACACATGACCTTTGAATTTTTCACTTGTACGTAGAAAACACACTTGTAATAAACAACTTTTTACTTTTTACTTTTTTTTTTTTTTTTTTACGTGGTGGGGATCGAACCCGCATCTCCCGGACAGAAGACAGCGACCCTAGCCACAATACTACCAAAACTCTTTTTACAGTCAAATATCTCTCTTAATTTGAAATGAGTATGTAGTACGTACATGGGGAACAAGAACCTGGATACTATTGTGTAGTCTGAAACATCGTAACTGCGCCAAAAAAAATACGATTATAGTTAGTTATTGAAGTGACTGTCAGATTATATCAAATGTTGGAGTACTTTAGACTAATATTAGCCACGTGATACTGAGACCTCTTTAATGAATTTCTCATTCACATCATTAAGATGTTTGCATGTAAATTTGTTTCAATGGCTTGTTCATATCGTTGTTTGACTGCAAATCACCTAATCGTTTACTAGATTTAAACTTTAAGTAAGTACTAACACTTATTACTGATACACTAATAATACTTATATGGTGTTCTTGTTAGGATATGGGTTCTGACAGATTTTTTTATATTTTTTATAACTTGGGTGATAGAAAATATATAAATGTGAACCAAACGCACTATGGCTCGTTGTTGAAAAGAAACAACTTCTTTGTTGTACAATAAAGCCATTGTTATCTTTGGGATCTATATTTTACCATAACAATTTACATAGTAATGGAAGAGTGCTAAAACCTAGATTATATTTGGTTTACAATTAGCGTAATTTGAATAGTAGTTTGATTCATCTTTTTTTAATTCAATGACCGATTCAAAGATGAGTAACACTTATATGGAAAACCATACCTAGAGAATTTAAGTCGTTAAAAATATACACCAAATGACGACTAACGATCAAAAGCCTAATAATCTAATAATAATTAAATTAACTGCCAGCCCCGGCTTTACGCACACAGGTTATTTTGCATACAAATTAACCCCAAATTTTCTCTTAGGTGAGTCAGCTTCTAAATGTCTTAACCAAATTGAACTGGGGACAGTTTTAAAAGTAATTTATGAATGACTAGCGGTCCGCCCGCGGCTACGCTCACGTTGTATAAGATTTTCCAGTGGAAATAAGTTTTTTTCTTGTAAAAAGTATCCTATGTGTTAATCCAGGTTACAAACTACCTATTCAAAATTTCATCCTAATCCATTAAGTGTGAAGGCGGAACAAACATGGAAACATCTAAACATCGAAATATATTTTCACATTTATAAATGGTTATAATTATAATATTAGTGTGATAACAGTGTTCCCACCAGGATTCAAACCCAGACCCTTCGTAATGAGAGCCGACCACTCTACCACCTGGCCTTGGAGGCTATGTTTAGAAACTAGTAAGAGTACCGTAAGTGTAAGATCCTCACTTTTAGCAGTTATAATGTTCTGTGCTTTTAGTAGAATTGTTAACAAATCATAATATACGAAGTGTTAACTTAATTTAACCAAAACAATCCGTCACGAATCACTGACAGCAGCTTTGCTTATTGGTATAACTAAGGTATAGGTATAACGTTTCAAAACTGAACGAACATCCACTTGCATAATGCAAGTGTGGTTCGATTTCCACACCAGGGAGCGCAATATGCCTTTATGTAAGCGAGATGTTAACCATAGTTTATGCGTCGAATCCAAAGCGTTAACCGAAGCAAATTCTATTGTCGAATAAGCGTCACCAGGCACATTGGCCGGAGTATTAATATGGTCTATAAATTCATCAGTAGCTTGGGTTGGGACTGATGTATCAACTAACGCAATTCTTAGCACATTATTTGATGTTCAATGAGTTGAAGTAATTTCGTGAATGGCTGAATTTAAAATTTAATGATCTCGAATTTGTTTCAGCTTGAATAACTGAGTTCAAAGTACATAATTGGAAATGAATGATAATTTTACCACTTTGAATACACACTATTAGTATTAATCTTTAAAACGCGTTGCAAGAAATTTTAATTATATATATTAAAAAATGCAAAATGCAGCTAAAACTTACAGCAAGAAAGAGATCCTCTTGGAAGGATTAACAAAAGAAATAAACTAGAAAATATCTACTTTATACAACCTATAGGTAGTATGTTTAGGTGACACAAAAGAAAAGCAATTTTTTTTCTTTTACATATTAGTAGAGGTAAATGAAATTCAACAAAGATAAATCTGCTTCAAGCCAACTGTATACGTATTATCCGTTAGTTACAAAATCTTGCAATGAACATCACGGAATATAAAGCATAAAGTCAGCTTGTGAAGATTACGATGTGACAATGAGTCATACAAAATTAAAAGGAGAAGTCGAGTCCTATTGTACACAATTTCAGAGCATTATTGTCTTCTCGAAAACACAATCACATTGTAGAGTGAAATCCGCTTAGCGGCATGTTATGTGGGCTAGTTGAGCCGTCGTGGTCTATGGCCGAACACATTCTTTTATATACAAATGTTATTGTATAGTGAATAGCTTTTATAAATAAAAGATGAAATATATATTTTTTTCTATTAATTAATTTGCAAATTTAAAAATTCTCCAGAAAAAAATAATTAAATATGTAGGTACTTTATTATTTAAATAATAAAAATTACTATTCCAAATAAAACAATTATTTATCGTAAATAATCATAACACAAAATAATAACATTACTAAATATAACATAGTAAACGCAAGGTATGACTTCATGACTCACGACGACGACGCAACCGCGCTAAATTGTGCTATGATTGATCAAGTACATAATATCAGAGCATAGTATAGTACTAACTTATTTCTATAAATTTATCTCAAATATTTCACCAAAGGCATGCTGAAATATATAGTCCACGTATGTAGATGTTCATATACGTGAAAGCGTTCAGCAGAATAGTGTTCCTTGTATTCTCCGGATTCGTATTCATCATTATAAATTTAAAGGCCACGTGGAACGAGAGTCCGCTTGAATTTCAAACGAACCATTCTATATTATATCATAATATGCGAGCATGAGCTTGGCTAGCTCGTGTGTGTGCACTAGAATATGACGAGAGAAGATTCAACTTTATACACTATATTGGATCTGAAAGCAAATAGACAGAAACAATTGCCGAGTGGCGACCATTTACCTGAAGACGCACAAGGTGGACCGACAGTCTGGTGAATGTCGAGGGAAGTAGCTGGATACATGTACCGTAGGTAATTCATTGTGTAGATCATTGGGGAAGACTTTTTTCGACGCTTTTTGGCTGAAATTATTATGGCTAAATTGGGTTGTTATTGATCTAGGAAAAATCTAGTTATTCTTTTTTATAAACTGGTTGCAAACTCGTCATCCTAAGCAGATGCAGCAAGCAGATGGCTAGGTGTCTCTCTCTTAACAAGAAATTACCCTAAATTTGAGACATATTAGAAGCATTAATGATATTTTTTTGTGTGTCTTGGTATTATTATGAAATTTATAATAGTAATGTATTAAACAAAACAAATAAGTTACACGTGTATTTCCGAGAATGCCTTTACTAAAAATTCTAATACTGTGAGTAACATCGCACAGTCTGTGTCAATTAGAACACCTGTCGAATATCACACAACAAAACAAAAAACTGTCCACTTTTTCTACGAACAGTTGAACTGGAACTGTGTCATCAAAGATGACACATTTTTAAGGATCGTAAATATGCACGCTTTACGTTATATATAACTTTTAATCAATATGTCCTTGAACTTCATATTTCTTATGTTTGGTTTTAATATATTAAGTCCTATTGCTAGCGATTCAATAAGAAGACACAAAAATGTCCTATCGTGTGTTTATTTTCATGAACAATCGTAGTAACAAATAGTAATTATCATGCTCGAAATGTTTTCTTTTTATTACCTACTAGCGGTCTGCCCGCGGCTACGTTCGTGTTGGGTAAGTTTTCCCGTGGGAATAAGACTTTTTCCCGTAAAAAGTATCCTATGTGTTATTCCAGGGTACAAACTATATCCATTGCAAATTTCATCCAAATCTGTTCTGTACTTTAGAAAGTGGAACAAACATCTAAACATGAAGAAGATGAGTAGGTTGTTAATGATTAGGAGAATTGTAATGTCCAAATTCAGCTAAACATGTCACTTGTGTATTTAAAACAATACAAATTACTTCACTAAAAACTTAATTCTTGCATTTTCTTCCCATGTCCTTTTCCAAGCTATCTAGTCTATCTCTGTACAAAATTTCATCAAATATCGGTTCAGTGGTTTAGGAAAGCGTAACAGACAGACAGAGTTACTTTTGCATTTATAATATTACTAGCTGTTGCCCGCGACTTCGTCCGCGTTGAAATAGTTTTTGGCTGCGACGACCAAACTAAGGCAAAATACACTACACCTACCCTACACCTACCGTACCCTACACCTACACGTACCCTACACGTACCATACAGTTACCCTACACGCACACTACACGTACCATACACGTACCATACACGTACATGAAGGATTTTAAAATCGTTATTGTTTTCGTATTCAGCGACCCGATAAACCATACAAACGATCCTTATGTTGATTTTCAGACTTTCACCCTTAGTTGAATTCTGGTTGAATTCTGAAAAAACCTGAAACACATGTTTACTCATTTGTTGATAGGAGTATACTCCTGTGAAGTTTCGAATGAAATAGCGTAACTAATCTTGTTTTCCTATACAAACTTTGCACCCCCGTTTAACCCCTTTGGGAGGTGAATTTTGAAAAATCCTTTCTTAGTGCACCCCTAGACCTCTTAAGGAACCTACGTGCCAAATTTGGAATCTCTAGACCCAGCGGTTTGGACTGTGCGTTGATATGTTAGTCAGTCAGTCAGTCAGTCAGTTTCTTCTTTTATATATTTAGATTAAAAACAATTAAAATGCATTAAAAATCCAAGATTTACTTACTTGATGGTTATCATTTAATTCACGAGTAGCATTTGATATGATCACGAGTTCAGACCCCGCACGTCACTGCCACCGCCCGCGCTCGCCTAGGTACCGAGTAATGATCGAGATTACAAAATTATAACCTATTAGGATAACGCGGGTCTCAATTCATACGTACTATATTAATTCTGCGTTCATACTTCAAAAGAAAAAAAAGGAACCCTCAATTGTGTGCTCAAACGTCTGTTACAGCCGATTTGCTCCGAAACTACGGATCTGATTGAATGCAATCAATTCAAATATACTTTGTTGCACAAAAACAAACATTCGTACAAATAAATTAAGGAAAGGCAATAGGCGGCCTTATCGATCTAAGTGATTTCTTCCAGGCAACCATTGGGCAAAAGAAAATAATTAAATTAAGAATAAAAGGAGGGTGTAAAAAAATTTATTATAGAGTAAAATATAGTATATGTATACTATATGTATGTATAGTATATTTAAGTATACACCGTGAAACTTTAATTGTAATTTGGCATATTCTTTCAAAAATTTTCATGTCTACTATATTTAATTTAAAAAACGATGCCATTTTCGTAATTAACATCCCCAAAAACCATAAAAACGACACCCATATTGATATTTAGACATTTCAACCCCACCGAACCCCCAATAGGGAATGATGGTATTTCACGTCCACCATGAAGGATTTTAAAATCGTTATTGTTTTTGTAATCAGCGACCCGATAAACCATACAAACGATACTCATGTTGATTTTCAGACTTTGTCACCCCATTTCCCCCTTATAAGGGTAGAATTCTGAAAAAACCTGAAACACGTATCTACTCATTTATTGATAGGAGTATTCCTGTGAAGTTCCGAATAAAATAGTGAAACTAATCTTGTTTCCCCATGCAAACTTTGCACCCCCGTTTCACCCCTTTAGGAGGTGAATTTTGAAAAATCCTTTCTTAGTGCACCCTTATACCTTTCAAGGAACCTACGTGTCAAATTTGGAATCTCTGGACCCAGCGGTTTGGGCTGTGCGTTGATATGTCAGTCAGTCAGTCAGTTTCTTCTTTTATATATATATAGATAGTAGTGACATGTAGGGATTATTTTAAGCTTTTTTATAGTGGATGCATTATTTTCCATTATACCTATATACCTATAGATGCACGTCCAGTTGGTAACGCATTACAAATCACTGTAACAGCTACTGAAAAATCAATCGGGTAGTAAAATTAAGTAAGTAATTAAGTTATTTTTTCTACTTAAGGGATATGTTTCCATTTTTGTTTATGCACTCCACAGAATGCCCTTCTGGTAGCAACCGCACCCGCCGGCGGGGACGCGGTAGACCCAATCAAGTTCTGCATAATCCTGGAAGATCCCGTCAGGGTCATTCCTCTCCCGCGCGCTTCTCGCCATGGCAACGTCCTAGGCCGAGGTCCGTGCCCCCAAGTGGGCGCCCTTAGGCTGTTGCTATATATAATACTAGGGGTAAGAGCCTTCCGCTCCCCCAAAAGTCCGGTTACGCTTGATACGTCGATTTTGCGACACAAGCATATTAGGTCATTGTCGAAAAAAAAAAAAAAAAATTTTGTTTATGCACATCAAAGTTGTGCACGTTTTATCTGCGTCTTACTATCATCTCTTTTCTCTTCCGTAGGTCTGCTGGAAGATATTTCTCTAGAAATAAGCAGGCCTGTTGTGTCGTTTTTTTCAAATGTATTTCTATTTTTGTTATTATTGTGTACAATAAATCGTTAAATAAATGAATAAATAAATCAAGGAATTATTTTTTGCATGCCTCTAAGGTGGCAATAATCGAAACATGACGTTTCAATAAAAGTTTTATTTAAAAGAACGATATATTTTTTTTTTAAACTGCTTGTAGTCGTCGCTGTTTTGAGAATGCAATATCTATCTATGGGGACTAGACTACATTATTAATATTAAATAATAATAATAAATATGTGGGGACATCTTCGCACACGGCCATCTGATCTCAAAGTAAGCAGAGCTTGTACTATGGGTACCAGACAGCTGATATACATTACATAAATAGATAAATAAATACTTATATACATAAACAACAACCAGACACAAGGCAAACACAAGCGCTCATCACACGAATGTTTGCCCTGGGCGGGGTTCGAACCCGCGACCCTGTGCGTCAGAGGCAGATACACTACCACCTGGACTACGGAGCCGTCAATTGCTATTCCAATGTTCAATTGCCACATTGCTATTAAATAATTTTGAAATTAGCATGAAAACACTTCCATATGATGCTCTTTCGGAGACGGACACCCTGACCTGAGAAAACTCTAGTTTTCGGAAAAAGTAATTGTTGCGTTGCATATGAAGTTGATCAATATGCATTGGAAATGTTTCAATTAAAGCCTTTCAAATTAGACATAAATAAATAAAAACATCTAGAAAAACATACGTATAACCCATGCAGATAAAGAATAGATATGAAAATGGCATCCTCTGGCATGCTATCTCGCTCACAATCTATCGCTGTCTATACTCACACAGTGAAGTACGCGATGCAAAAAAATTATGATAATAATCAGGGGTTGGATTTAGAAACAATTGGAATCGATCGGAAGAAACCGAGCATGTGGGGGGGTTCAGAGGGCTTAAATTAATCCCGCTACATCGATTTAAACTTCAGGAGACTTCGAAAATAAATTAATGAAAATATCAATTTCCTATCATGCCCTTGCTCCTTTTTTATTTTATTAATATTTTTTGTAATTATTATTAGTATCATTAATTAATAATAATAAACTCGTCCCGTCCCGTTTTAAATCATAATAATAAAAAAGAATAATTAATAAAAAAAAAGTCAGTAGGAAAAATAAAAATCGATTTTTGAGAACTTGTTTTGCCAACGGTGACATAAGTACCCGCCGCCATTTTCATATCTATTCTTTATCTGCATGGGTTATACAAACCTATAAATAATTTTACGCTTCCTCGATTATTATTTTGTTTAATGGATAAAAAACAAATTATACCGTTTTTGTTAGAATAAAATAAATTACCTATATATGTACTATTATTATTGAGAATACGAACTGACTTTGTGTAGTCTACAACAATGTATTATTTTACGTTTGAGTCGAATTAAATTACAAATAACAATAGAAAAGACAGATGTTCTTGTATCGTGTACCTACACACATAAAACTGTTCGAAATTGCTTGTAACAAATGGAAAATACTAACAGAAAATATAACTTGTAGAGACACGACGGAAGAAAATTGGTTTCCCAAGAGAAATACAATGTTCTTGGGTATTTACGCGAAATGTGTCTTTTGTGAATATAAACGTATACAGATACACACTTTTTAATGCGAGGAAAAAGGAATCCTATTTTGTTTTACTAACTTCAAACAGTTACTTAGTTACCTTTTTTTTAATCGTATGTTGAACGTCTGTTTTAGACGTAGAAGGCTGCGAGATTCCAGTATAGTAAAAAAATTGGAAAATGAATATTATTATACCTCTCCATTAATATGTACTCAAAATGTAACCAGTTTTTTTTATGTTTGACAGGGTTTAGCTCTTATGATTTTGTATACCAAACAATTTTTCAATTATATTTTGTATAACTGTAAAAAACATTTTCCGTCTCTCCTTGGATTAGCTATGGCTAGTTAATCATCAGGTTTGTCAAGAAGAACAAACCAAATATTTGTGTATCAACTAGTCCGGTAAAACTTCAAAATATGATTATTTAGCTAACACGTTATATACACAGTGTAATATATCTTCATCACTTTGTAATAATTACTTAGTAAAAACTACCATAGTATAAAGTAGTTTTCCTCTCCAAACAGTCGGTAATATTATGTCCTTGTAGCTGTGTAACAGATGTGTTGTCGTGATTTAGGGCATCTCTGCCTGTATTACAAAAGTTACGGCCTCACCAACTTGAGGCGATCAATAAAACACAACTGGTATCTCAGGGCCGAACAAGACAACACTATTAATTAGACATGCAATATCAGGAACGGAAACTCGTAACAAATGGTGGTTCGTAGGGCGGAAAATAAGTATCTAGTGATGTGCTGAACGGTATTTCACAAACACAATCCATAGCTAAATCAAGAATGTATCGGCCAGTGGCATTTTATGCTTGATTTTGATTTGAATGTAGAGACTGTCGTTATTATTTACAAAGTCTTCAATATTAATAAAAAGACTGCCGTCAATATTATTTCAATAATTGTCATAATTATATTTTTATAACTAATAATAGCCTGTTCCTGCAAAGGAAACACTAACTAAAAAAATTGTTTAATCCTACGGAGAAATGCCATAATTAGAATAAAAATATTATGGAATTAAAAAAATACATTTTCCACATACTTGCTACATAAATAAATAAATATGTGGGTACATCTCACACACGAACGGCCATCTGATTCCAAACTAAGCAAGGCTTGTACTATGGATACCAGACAGCTGATATACTACGTTACTTAAATAGATAACAATATACTTATATAAATAAACAGCGTCCAGACGCAAGACAAACACAAGAGCTCATCACACGAATGTTTGCCCTGGGCAGGATTCGAACCCGCGACCCTGTGCTTCGCAGGCAGGCATACTACCAACAGGCTACGGGGCCTTCATTACACAACAGTTCCGCTAACCAAGACCAGATAGAATAAACGTCAAAAAGTGATAGAAAAGGGGAAAATAATTACTCAGTTTTGAGAAAATACCGGTAACAAATACCGTTATTCCAGTACTGGTTGAACGCAAACTTTGTCAAGAGTTATATTAGCAGTGGCGGGACACGGTTTGTGTATGCACCAGGTGGATAACTGTACGGTTCCACGTGCTGAATATGAGTTTATGAGGTTCACATAAATTCATGTGAAAGCACTATGTTGAGGCAATCTAGATTACTGCTAGTAACGTTGCTAGGTTCAATTGAACTGAACATTTTAGTTATTTTTTTTGGAAAATACTTGTATTTATTTTATGTAAGAGTTTTGGTTCTTTTTTAAAACTCGGCAAACTATAGGTAAGTTGTAATTGATAGTAAATTTTTCAGTACCTAAATAAATTAATAATTTTCGTATTAGGTTGGGTTAGTAATTAGTACATTCTGTGTATGTAAATAGAGTAAAATTCACGGTTATGCATTTTCTGAATACGGTAATAAACGTTTTAAAAAAAAATGTTTGAAAGGTGGAGTTTACTTGTTGTTTGAAAAAAAAAACAGTCCAAATTACAGTAGCTATTTAATTTAGTTTTCATAATATGCTTAAATACAAAAAAGTCACAATTAATAATGAAAATATTGTTTCAAGTTATATCTGTCGCAGTCATCTGGTTGAATCTCCTATTCAATTGAATGCCTAGCGCGTTCATTAAATGACAACATTCAATTAAATGACTAAAGGACAACTCGTCAAGTCGTTGAATGTAACGTTCAACGTCTTGACTAAACGTCATTTAGCGAAGTCGTTGAATGGGTTAAAGCCGACTTTGTAATGTTTGGTTGGGTGACTATGAGTTCGCAACTTAAAAGTTAACCTTTCTTTAAATAAAAATAAATGAATTATAAAATGTCTCGTTAAATAGGATCTGTACGACTTTGTAATATTTGATTAGGATGACCATAAGTGCGCAACTAAAAAGTTAACCTTACTTCAGATAATAAAAATGAGGACATGACATAACACACCTTATTATGATTTTATATTGTATTTTAAGTCTTAAGATAGGCAATACTGCCTATTTCTACCAACTAATTCAAGAAATTTAAATCAATAAAAATATCAACACAGTGCTATCTGTTCGAGCTGTTTGACGCCATATTTGTTTTGGTGTCTACTAGCGCCGCAGTGGAAAAAAATGAACTTAATTTGAATCACCTGACTGATTTTACGTCCGCTCTTTTCAAAGGGCTATGTTACAATCCGCTAACTAGTTGGACGTTGAGTGACGCTTGTTCAATCAACGTTTGGCCTAGTCATTTAATTGAATTTTGTCATTTAATGAACGCGCTAGTCATTTAATTGAATAGGAGATTCAACCAGATGACTGCGACATATCTATTAGAGCGACATTTTCTCTTGAGCTAAGTTTGGTGTTGATCCTATCTCCTAATTACACTGTAGGACGTGCCAGCCGAGTTTGGTCCTAGCCTTTGTTCTCAACAAACACTAAACACGTGTAAGTTTCCTGCTTGTCCGTTGGAGTTTCTAGAAACTTCTAGAAGTTGCTCGATGCACGCGTGTATGTGGCCAGCATCTTTGAGTTAAATTGTGACTCGGACTTACAGCACTAAAGAAGTAAGAAGTTGTTTGCTTAGCTGTACGGTTATGTATTTTTAGTTTAAGAAAAACTTTTATTCATGTTAATTAATTAAAATTTTATTACGAATATTTTTACTAGATTGCACGATATATGTAAAATATTGTTGAGTATAGAAAAGAAACGCATTGATTCCAAAACATCTAACAATATTTTACTAAACTTGAAGTAAAATTTTCGTTACCAAGAATTCAAAAAGCCTAGATTTCCATCTAAGTTAAAGTCTATAAAACAAACTTGGCTGTTTGTTCATTCGAGGCTCGTTGAGTCCCTTTTGTTGGTACTAATTAACAACAAAACACGAAGTTATAGTAAGAGTAAGACTTTCCAAGTCTGAAGCCATTTCTACACAATAAGACTGTAGTGTACTTTAAATAATATTCAGCTGAATGATACTTCATACTACTTATTAAATGTAACTCATAGCTAATTGGAGATAGATATTTTGTGATATAACATAGTGACGTGTCTTAAGTTTCGTATAAAGATTTAGACTTTTGGTAAGATCTCTTGAAAAGGCACAATAGCCAAAAGCGCCATGTCTTGGAACATGAAGACTCGTTTTGTCATACATGGTTTTCTAGTTTCCAAGTTGGCCACGTCAATCATTTTGGTCAACCACATTTTTTAGAAAGACTATTATAATAATAGTAAAGCTCTTAGTTAGTTTTATGTTTATATTGTTACGGCTTGGTGTGGTGGACTGTACCAGAGAACTTTCCAGACAACGCACGTCATCAGTAATCTTTGACAACCGACATGAAAGTTCAAGCCACCTGTCATTTCCCTTCGAAAAGTATTCGCTACTCGAAACAGCTGACTGTCAAAATTAGATAGAAGACTCTAGAAGTTCTGTTCGAGAAAGTTCGCTACTCAAAAAGTTTGAATAACAAAAAGAAGATCGAAATAAGAAAATTTTCGAGGGGTATACGAGTATATTATAAGGACCACGACCGCCTAGTCGGAGAGTTCAGTGTGAGTTCAGCGTAGTAAATAAAAGTGCAAGTTAAAGTGCCAGTGAACAAAGTGAAGTGAAAGTGTTAATTACCGTTTAGTGCTACTTGTGCAATTTGTGACGTCGCTTGCTATACAGACCTATTTCTCGTAAACAAATTTTTCAATCCCTGAACCACGCTCGCTCGTAACAATATTTAGTCACTCAAAATTAACACATATTACGGCTCAATATTTCTTTATTTTTTATTTTTCTTGTGTCGTCTTTTCTGTTTTCTTTCCTTTGCAGTTATTTATAATTTTAATATCAGCATTTACCTCTTCACAAGCCTTTAGAACTGCATCAAAGCTTGCATGCATTTATGATTTCTCATAGCGTGGCGACGGGCTACAATATTAAGGAACCACATCAGCATATTGCGTTCAAGTTGTACTGTGTAAAATGCGCCGGCGACACCGAAATTGCAATATAGCTCCTACCAGTAAGCACGTGATTACCTTTAGGTTCAAACATGGAGTATTTTGAACTGGAATGAACCAGTTATGTTCTGTTTAAAGGATAGCTTCTGTTAATAAAACACACACTTAATTTAAACGGAACATAAATAGTAAAAAGTATATTTATTTTATAGTTTTTTAAAAAACAGCTTATCTTTTTCGTCTGAGTAATAATCAATTTGTTTGAGTTTTTTTTAAAGATATTTGAGAGAAAACTTCGTTTTTTATATGAACTCTACTTGAAAACTATTATAAAATTACAATTTATGGTTTTCAAACAATAATTATTAATTGCTTCTACAATTAAGTCATCAAATATAAAAATATGCGGTTGCCCGTGATAAAAATAATTATTAGGCATTGGCTGCTTAGATCTATATTTGATCTAAGATTGGCTGATGAAGGACGATGATGTTAATGTATCTTTTTGTACGTATTTTTTAATATTTATGTAAAATGTTATTGTATTTATAAATTTATTTAGTTTTAAGTAGGAAACACATCCAGTAACGTTGAAAAGCAAAAGATTTTACTTATGAGTTTCATATGTAAATTTATTGCAGTCGACGCGAGGCTAATTTGGGCTATAAATTCACCGATCCTTGTCTGTATGTTTAGTCGGTTTTAGCAAGATATATGTTTATTAGTTCCGAAGGAAAATTACTTTTATCACGCTGTTATTACTTGTTAATTTACCTGCCTGTTTTCTGCCAAAATAAGCATAGCTCTTTTGTTATATCGACAGTGGAAAAGCAAATTCACTTAACCGCCACTTTTGTAATTTGCAAAAACGAGGCATAAAGTTTTTTTTTTTCACAAAAACAATCATACCTATCTCTTTTCATATAGAGAGTAGTGCTATGAAAAATAAAACATATTCCTAAAAATACGTTTTCTACATATTTTTCTTTATTTTGCAAGTTAAGTGTCGCTTAAGCGAAAATTACTCCGACTGTTAAAAATTTTTGGTCAAACAAAAATCAATGATCGACCAATAAATCATAAAACATAAAAATTTTAATGACCAACAGGCAATACTGCTAGCATACGTTAAATTTTAAAATAACTGATAAGCAATATTAAAATATAGAAACATAAATCGAAATAGAATGTAAACATAAATTACTAATAGAAAAATTTACTTCAAATCTATGCAACGCTTATGACGTAAGCAGCGTTGGTTCAAAAAACACCAAAATTAACATCACTTCAGCGTATTTCATATTAAAAAAATCAAGAAATCGAGTCGCCTAAAAAGTGCTGATTTGCATGAAACCCGCACAGATCGACGCAGAAAAAATCGCTGAATCCAGTTATTTTAAAATCGATAAATAGACGTTCATAAGTCATTTTCCACTAAAGTGGCGGTTAAGCGAATTTGCTTTTCCACTGTCGATATTGTTGTGCAAGTCTATAAAGAGTTTATAAGTGGTTTTAGTGGTTACAAGGTGCGTTTCATTTTGGTCCAAGCTCAGAATGACAAAAACACGCCGCAATGGAGTGCGAGGCGACGCACTTAAGAATCTGTGGGTCCAAGTTACTGATATTGAAAACCAGAAGTTGGAACTTGGTAAACTTACCACGAACTCCCATGATACCCAGGTAACCAAGTAGTGGCCGGCGTTAGTTTGATAATACATAAATGTTCTCTGATATGTCAAATATTAAATTTATTTCAGCGCTGAAAATGTGTCTTTTTGTGTGATATAACGTGTTTTTTGCTGCCACGATTTCTATCTTTAAAGTGACATAAAAGATCAACTAACTACAAAACAAATTCCAAATCGTTTAACCCCTTTCTGAGAAATGAGTATATTTATTGTACTCTGCATATAGTTTGAATTAACACTAAAATTGACTTTTTTAGCAAATTGTTAATACTTCATTTTGTGAGAGAGTGAGGGGAGACATAACATATTTTTAATCCAGCATTCCAGTTATTGAACTCTACGTATAACTGGATCATGGCAAGAAATTTCAGATATTTTTATTGAAAAATTTCAAATCAGCTGGGCGACGGTAACCCAAGGTTTTCCAATTGGCCGCCCAGTCAACTGTTTCAAAGTAAAATAAAAATTGATCGACCACGGCGATATTGCTGGATTTATAGAATTTTATACTAAAGTTTCGTACTTTTTTCGAATCTATTATATTCATTATTAAAATTTAAAACATCGGTTTTTATTTGACTTGCTTTTATTAAACGTCTCTATAAGAGAGCCAGATATAGTTCGACACTGATTGGAAATTAGAAAATTTGACAGGCCTATTTATTTTATTTACGTATGTCTGGAGGACGTATGTCTGGAGCTGAAGGGATTAACTGCGTGGAGCATTTTCCAGTGTAGCGAAGATGGGGAGATTCTGAAAAGCAGCAATCATGCTGAGACTCTTGCCCTTTTATCAGCAATTTGTACTACTTATTTGTTACGTAGCATTACTTCATACTTGATGTATTGTTGATAAATAAAGCGCTTATTTATTTATTTTTTATTTATTTATTTAAAGCTATATAAGCTATATGTTTTTGTTCTATTGTTTTATGTTCCTTTTGTGTGCAGTAAAATGTTTTTATTTACTAACTTATTTGAAAAAAAAAAAATTTTGACCACGGTGTTAGACTGGTTTACCACCATAGATGTGCGAGGATGCGTTGCGAGGGATGTGTTTTTCAAGAACCAATAGAATCGCTTCACAAGAGCTGTGCTGAGCGAGGCAAGGTAAATGAAGCGATTATATTGGTTCTTGAAAAACACATCCTTCGCAACGCATCCTTGCACATCTCTGGTGGAAAAGCAGTGTTATGGTTGACCCCCGGTTGGGGTTCAAAACTAGAATTTCCATAAAGAGAGCTGATCGCTCTACCGCTCAGCTACGGAGGCTGATGATATTAAGTGAGTGCAAGATGCAGTTTTGTTGCAGATACCAACTACATTCAAACTGCTATTTGCAGTTCAACCACTGCTATATAGCAGTCCGTCTACATCATACCCTAAAGCGCAATACACACCAAAGCCGCCGACCCGCCGGCCTGTATCGGCGACTTTTTGTCGGCGGCTTCACTCATTGCAAGTCGGAAAACTTTGTCGGCGGCATGTCGGCGGCTCGACATGAGGCCACTCCAAGTCGCAAATAATAGCACGTCACTACACTCGAGTGTTGCCGGGCAACTGAGCGCTTGCGTGGAAGCCGCCGACATGCCGCCAAGAGGTCGGCGGGCAACACGCGCGGGCCCATTTGGCGACAAGATTATTTTCATATAGGCCGCCGGGTTGTATCGGCGGGCTATGCCGGCGGATCGGCGGCTTTGGTGTGTATTACGCTTTACAAATAGCTCATTAAACACGCACGTAATTCTCAGCATCATAAAATATTCACTAAGCACCTTTTCCAATCTCTAAATTCTGATGCTTACCGCCCACAATCGTACACCAATAAGAGAGAAAAACTATTAAATTAGAATTAGTGAAACACATTGCGAGACGAGCCTAATCCATTAGTTAACGCGATCCGAACTAAACACATTAGAGGATTACAACTAATGCCATTAAAAGCTCATCTATCTGTGAGATGTGTCGCCAAGTATCGCTTCAGTATTTTACGTATTGCTGTAGTTACTACCGTTATACGTCTCCTCCGAGGGGCTTGAGTTTACCTTAAAAAAAAAACATGCTTTAGTAGACACCTTCGGACCCCAAATGTAATTACAATCTGCCTCACTCTGCTCATACGGAATTAGTTTAGTTCGTAGTTGAAGTCGTTAAAAAAACTGGTTTTGTAGAGTTTCGAGGCGAAAAGATTGTTTTTTCGTCCTATGTCAAACAGTCCAGTCAGCCAACCAACCAACCAATCCAATCTACCTAGGTATCAACCAACATAGCGCCTAAAAAAACACGACACAAATGGTACCTACTTCCTATGAACAATACCGTTTTAAAACCCCAGGCGTTCTCTTTGATATTTCAACCTGACTGATATTGTATTGATAAATTGATATTATTATAGCATTCACGTTTTGTTTCTATGGCATCTCCGATTCAGAAAATTTACTATTAGCCTGAAAATTACGAAGGATTTAATATGGTTACCTTTCGTTGGTTTATTGATAAAATAACAAGGTGTATAAATTATTATACGCGCTTTTATAAGTTAAACACTGAATTATAGGTATATTTTAATACTACGTATATGCCACGATGAAGTTCATAATTGCATTTATAGATTGGTATCCCAAGGCCGATAAATATTTGATTTGATATGATATAATTCAAGGTAAAAGATTCGAGTCTCTCGGTTGGAAAATGTAAATTAGTTGGTGATGATGATGAAGTTGATGACAATTTAGACTTTGCTGCGCACATCACAGATCCGAGTGTCACCGAGTATACCTGGGCTGATTGATAACTGGCCGAAACGACGAACTTAAAAAAATGATACGCAAAAAAAAATATTACATTATATTTTGGCATCTTTTTGAAAATAGAACGCCAAATTTGAATTTAATCGAACTGGTGGAATTTGTTTGATAGGACGTAGAACTTTCTCTGTCGTAAATTTTCTTAACAATGGAAAGAAACGAAATACGTGGGGTGATAAAGTTTTACGTTTTAAAACAGAAAACAGCAACCCAGATTAAAACCAAGCTAGACAGTGTTTTAGATAATTCTGCTCCTGCATTGAGTACAATTCACACCTGGGTAACTGATTTTAAAAGTGGAAGACAGAGCTGTGAAGACGCCCACAGGTCTGGCCGTCCAAATGAAGTCACGAATCCGGACATGATCAAAAAAATTCACAAAATTGTATTGAATGATCGGCGCTTGAAGTTGCAAGAGATAGCAGAGATGGTGAGCATTTCATCTGAACGCGTTTTTAATATTTTGCACCAACATTTGGGAATGAAAAAGCTTTGCGCGCGATGGGTGCCGCGTTTGCTCACTGTTGACCAAAAGCAACGTCGAGTGGACGATTCATCGGAGTGTTTGGCGCTGTTTAACCGAGATCCTAACGAGTTTTCGCGGCGTTATGTAACAGTCGATGAAACCTGGATACATCATTATACTCCCGAGACAAAAGAACAATCTAAGCAGTGGACTGAGAGCGGAAGACCTGCGCCGAAGAAATCAAAAACGGTTTTGTCGGCCGGCAAAGTGATGGCGACGCTCGAGGGATTATTTTAGTGGATTATCTGCAAAAAGGAAAAACAATAAATGGAGAGTACTACGCAAGCTTGCTGCAAAAATTAAGTGAAGAAATCCGGAAAAAACGACCACATTTGGCCAAGAAAAAAGTTTTGTTCCACCATGACACCTGCACCATGACACCTGCACACACGTCAATGGTTGCAGTCGCCAAACTCAATGAATTGCGGTTCGAATTGCTACCGCATCCACCCTATTCCCCGGATCTGGCCCCGTGCGACTTCCACTTATTCCCAAACCTGAAGAAATGGTTAGGTGGCCAGAGATTTTCATCAAATGAAGAAGTCATTGTTGCCGTGGACGAGTCTCTTGAGGGGTTGGAGAAAACATTTTATCAAACTGGTATAACGGCATTGCAGAAGCGCTGGACTAAATGCATCGAGGTAGAAGGAAACTACGTTGAGAAATAAATTTATTTTAAATAGATTTTTAAAGTTTTTCTTTGTCGTTTCGGAAACTTATCAATCAGCCCTGTTTGAAAACTTTATTATAATCTTTGTAATGTTTCAAAATTAAGTAAGTAGTTAGGACAATATCTAAAATAATTATTACCATGGCAAAAAAAAACTGAATTAGCATATCACATAAAATAATAGCAAATCAATCTTGCAAAGAAAAGAAGTTCTACCTAGTTCTACCGTATTTTTTATAATATCTAGGCCAATCATCCTTAAACACGCTGGATCTATACTTGACTCAACCATCCTCATATTATTATCTTTATTTAACATAAAATAACTTTACGACTGGTACCGGGCTTGTTTTATCGAAATACTGATTGAGGGATATCAGATGGGTGCACGATGGTATGCTGTTGTACAAGTACGGGGTAACATTAAATCTATGAAAGTTACTTTTACTATATCACACTAATAGTATACGAGTAAATATGCAAATATATTTGGATGTTTAGATGTTTGTAGTTCCGACTTCACACTTAAAGTTCTCAATGGATTTGTATGAAATTTAGAATGGAGATAGTTTGTAACCTGGATTAACACATAGCGTACTTTTTACGGGAAGAAATCTTATTCCCACGGGAAAATCTTACATAACGCGAGCGTAGCCGCGGGCGGACCGCAGTAATGGATTGGAAATTAAGCATATTCGTGTAACTAGGTTGGTAATCCAACATGTTAACTAAATAATGGAATAATAATAAATATAATAATTTTTATAATAATTTACTTTTTTTTTTAACAAAAACAAACAAATTTACCTCCCTGGTCCTCAAACTAGGATTCCCTGTGCAATGAGGACCAGTTATCAACCTGTTTGGTACATTAAGTACTGCAGCATTACTGCAGGTTTTTTAAAAACCTTTTTGGTATGATTCTTTTTTCTTTTGGCCGGTTTTTATGTCACATTTTCAAATTTCAAATTTTCTAGGTTTGACCTTTTTCTAAATTGTTTATTGTTTTCCGAGTTGTCGTCTATCATCAGATAGAAACGATTTTTTCCTGAATCGCTTTATTAGTAAATAAATATAAGTAAACGTTATAAATAACTTGGAATACAATAAATATTAGGACAGGCTCCTACTTTGGACTAGCCGGGTAAGTCTTGTGTTGTCTTCCTCCTGGTTTTTATCGACGCACTTTTCTCTTTCCTTGTCTTGGTTGGATGGCGATTATTTCTTTGTCAATCTTTACAGTGTATTTCCGGCCTCTGCGACACACACACGAGGGTCCCTCCGTGCCTTTCACGATCTCTCGCTGTGGTTCCGGACACCTGAGGCCACCAGGCATTGGACGTGCCTGGATCCCTGCGTTGTGTGCGTCCGCGCCCGTACCAGCTGAGTGCCGCAGACCCGCGCACCGGCGTCCCCCCTGGGATACTGCCCATCTCGCGGATTTTTTTAGCCTGTTTTTTGTATCAGTTTTGTAATTTTGGTATGCGGATCTTGCCAAATTCTTTCTAAATTCTTTTCTAAATTCTAAAAAGGCCCTTTAGGTTTCTCTGGCCCTCCTTTTTTTGGTTCCCGTTTGGCTATACTCTCCCGGGGTACTCCGCGGTCTTTACACCTTCCTGCATCGATACACTCTCTCAACACAACACTAGTTCAGCGACACTATATCGACGGAGTCCCCTCAGGACCCGGCTCTCGGCTCACTTTTTGATACTTTGGCAATTTCTAGGCCCTTTCAAATTTTTATTATACCGTTCGGACAAATTTAACTAACTCTTTCTTTGTACACCTAAATTTCACGTTTCGCCTGTGGTCGTCGACCACAGGTTAGCTAGCTTTCTTTTTTTAACGCTACAGTACCTATTACCTAAATTAAGGTACAAAAGGTAATAATTTAGCAGCATTCACAATCTCACTCAGCTTATGATAGTCAAGATATCCTCTGTTTGCGTATAGTCCAATGGTAGCAACCATAAGTAGTTTCTTCTTCTTCTTCCAGTGCCATACCCTAACGGGTGTCGGCGACCATCTCTCTAAACTCCTCTCTATGTTCTGTCATCCTTCTTAAGTCTATAGCTCTGTCTATGCCGGTCCAACTTTTCAGGTTGTCGTACCAGGACGTTCTTCTCCTTCCTCTCCCTCTCTTGCCCTCAATTTTTCCCTCAATTATCTCTTGCAATATGCTGTATTTGTTATTTCGGTAAATATGACCGTAGTATGCAATCTTTCTCCTTTTGAGCGTTGTTATAACTAGTTTGCGACATATGAATTTAGATTTATGTAAAATTCCCAAGGCCTTGTTTGCTTTCTTGTAAATAAAAGGAAAATCTCTTAGTCTTTAAACAATTAATTTTTATTTTTAATAAGTATAGGTATATATTGATTGGGGCAGCTGATCAGATTGTAAAAAAAATAAAGATTAGCTTGTAGAAAAGTGTTTTTGTCACATCAGTTCCACAAAAAAAGTCGGTCAGTTGAACACTCTCCTGAGATATTTTAGACGAATAAAACACTACTTACTTCTATGCAGTTTTGAAGTAGTACAAGTTCTTTATATGTATTTATCAGCTGGCTCTCTCTTCTTTATATTGTGCTTGAAAAGGATTTAAAGCTGGTCTCCAGCACACGGTAAACTACTTACAAACTCAGTCTTGTTTTACATAATTAGATAAACCATCCGATACAAACTATGGGATTGCTCCATTAATGGTCCACCACAATTTGGAGCGACGGACTGTATCCATTGAAGTGTTGAAAGAGAAAGACGTGTTTTTAATATAAAAAAACCTGTCCTTTTATCATTGCAATTAATTCATCATCAGCAGCTCATATACATCCCCACCGAGAGGCTCGAGCCTACCCTGGAATAGGGCGATCAGGCCATAGTCGCAATTAATTAATGAAAGCCAGAGCCAGTCGCGTTTAAGCTGCAAATTAACAATATATTAACCATATTATAAATTATTATTTATGCATTGTAAAATTTTAATAGGCGGTGTTAAACACCCTGTGTAGTGTAATGCTGACAAGCTAGCACTTACAGATATTTTATGTTTTATTATCTCAGATTAAAATGAAACATTTGACCACGCTGAACCAGTGAACCCACTGGTTCAGCGTGGTCAAATGATGGTCAAGTGATCAACCGATCGACAACCTTAATTCAATAAATGTTCAAATAATTTTAGTATTTTTCAAACTTCTATCGACGAGATGTTACAACTTCCGCTGAAATCACGTTAGTAAAACGGCAATGGACGTAAAGATAATTCCGTGTCGTCAAAAAGCAATGTACCTATAGATATAGATAATTTCATTTCCGGACATTCTGATTAACAATTACGCTAATTCACCGAGCGATGCGCGATGTAAACAAAAATTGTTTATATTAAGGGCATTGTTATTGCGAGGTATAATTTAATTTTGTTTGTAATTTTGTGCGTAAAATTTGGGGGTTGTTACTGGGGCGTGAGGAGCAAAGGCTTTTAAGGTAGTTAGAGAATTAGGGTAGTCAAATATTTATTTTGTGTTGTGAATGGTTTGATTGGAAGTAGTTTTGAGTTTATCTTCTATAGATAAACAAATGAAACTTTTCTCTGATACACAGTAAAATAGAAATCAGCAAGCAAGTTGTTCAGTTTTAAAGTAGCGTTTTCGTTGCAAATTGCCAAACACTATCGTTATTTATTCCTATAAGTAAGCTAAGGTAGATATCAGTGTATTATACATGAAATAGAAGTGAAACGGTTGTTTCAGTGACATCGAATTCTGAAATAGATTGTTTAAATTTGTACATAAATAGTAAGAAAAGCACCAAACAAGTCATCAAAATTACCGTTTCTCAATAATTTCCATGCATTATCTTTAAAGGCCTGCCTTGCTTGTGCCATACGTCTTGCTCGTGGCCTCGGCAATTAGTATTACGACCTTATTTCGACCCACCTAGAGTATATTCCTTGCCCATATATATAACCCAACCATGACGCAGTACGTAGGTGGGACCACTGACTGGATATCTTTTAGACGACGAAATGATACTGCTGAAATACTCTAGAAAGGGATAAAAAATTATAACGTTCGATAAATGACGTCTTTTCGTACGCTCTAATAAAATTGAGTAATTGACGCGTCCATAACTGTTCAAATTCGATTTGATAATCAGAGGATTATTAAGATCGCTGTAGAACGCGAGGCGACGAGCTCGAAAAATCTGTGGTTTGATAGCTTTATAAATAAGATGAACATGTTTTTCCTTTTTTTGTCTATGGAAAAAGAACAGACGAACTTAACTCAGGTGTGACAGCACAAACTTTCCGAATTAGCCTCTTTACTAAAGATAATCAATTTTAACATTAGATACTTCGTACACTGAAGTCTTGTTGACTGAACAAAGATTTCTGAAGCGCCGCGCGTCGCCTCGCGAGCCTATCAGCCCCCTTTGTGTCTGAATTTGGTCTGAAGTACACCATAGACAAATGTTATTGTCCTTTTGTCGAGTCATAATTATATTTTGTCGGTGTGCTGTCTTTCTAGCGTAACCACACGGGATGTGAACGCACACACAATTAACTTCGCCGGTGTCTAACGACCGAAATGAAACATAATAAATAAGCCTTGCATGCAGAAATTTCAGCTTCCATAGGGACAAAACACAGTTCCCTAGATGATAAAACATTTTTTTGTTGATGGTTGTTAATATTTAGTTTATTTAGTGAACGTACAAGACAAGACGTTTAGCCGATGATCACAAATTTGGACGAGACAATCTTAAAGATTATTTTTAAAATAAGTTGATCGCAAAAAACGTAGTCATAAGGATAGTACAATTGCCTCGTGTTGATTATTTTCACCACCCAATAAAAATTAAAGAAATTTAAAAAAATTATATCTATCCATATAAAAAAATGCAAAGGTAATTTTACTCATACGTGAAAAAAAAAGAAAAGTCCTTAATAAAATATAAAACTATGCTAAAATAAAAATCTAACATGATTCTAAAACTCGAACAACTGGAGATAGAACTATCGCAATTTAAAACATATGAATTGCTAATCTTCTGCAACGTTTGTTTAAATGACTTAAGCCATATTTTTATTAAGTCAAGTGAGAAATCGGACCCATACACACAAACTGAAAACTAATCAACATCTTCTCTTTATAGTTTGGAACTTCGTTATAACTTGTAACTACTGATATCCAATTACACGCCTGCTGACATTATAGGTTGGTTAACATGCGTAAGTTTGTTACGTGGTAATTGAAATTATTGATACGTTTACGGAAAACTAGATCTGCGCTCGCGACGCGCGTCGCATGATTTACTGAAGTTTTGATTTAGCGACGAGAGTTAGAAACTTATTTGCGGTAAAGTAGTCTTACTTAATCTTCTCTATCACTGACTTTCGTAACATAACTATATAAATTCTTTTCAGAATTTATCTGCCCACTTATGAGTCTCTTCACAGTATCAATCAGCCTATTGCAGTCCACTGCTGGACGTAGGCCTCCCCAAGGGTACGCCAAAGCGCAGGATCACCCACTTTCCTCATCCAGCCAATACCAGCGACCTTCCTCAGGCTGTTAAAAACTTTGATGATTAGCACTGCATAGAACCGAGAGTTGTTAATATCTTTGAATGAAGTCGTTTATATATAGGTAATGTATAGATGATTCTGGCTGCCATCAACATGACAATGTGATAAGTGAAAACGGCGCAATCCGTCAGTCTTCTGAATTAATTCATACAATGATCGATACCTCTCCTGTTTTCAGGTTGGTTGCACAGCTTTACTTAGTTGCCATAGACCATGGTGATCATAAGTATAAAAACTTGTAACGAGGCATTCGTCCTCTTTCCTGTTTTATGACTGGCAACCTTTCTTGCTGGCAGTTTTATCTTTCATTTTAAATTCATTTTCAAATTTAGATTTCTTACGTTTAAATTTTGTCTTTTTTCTGCAAAATTCTTCACTTCATGTCCTGATCTCCGATAGAAAACTCATAAGCTTATCCATGTTATTATTTTTCCATGTAAGTTAAATTATATATAAATATATAAATACCTTTTTCTTCGGACTGTGCCTTGGATATTAAAAAGAAAAAAAACAATTTATTTCAGACTGTGTCCGTCCATATTTTTTGTTGCCACATATCAAAACTCTACAACATTCTTAGCTTATCAATGTTATTATTTTTCCATGTAAGTTAAATTATACATAAATATATAAATACCTTTTTCTTCGGACTGTGCCTTGGATATTAAAAAAAAAAAACAATTTATTTCAGACTGTGTCCGTCCATATTTTTTGTTGCCACATATCAATCCTCTACAACATTCTTAGTGTGGTGCAGTAGCTTGTGGCGGCTGCTGGGCTACCAACTCAACAAAATCAATTGAAGAAAAGTAAAAACATGCTGCAGAAACTGTTGACAACCCGACAAGATGGTGACTGGCAACATTAATTTTATTCTATTTCACAAGCGGGAAAAAATTGTTGACAGAACCAGGAAAAGGTACTCGTACCTACTACTTGTGGTGGTCCGTAAGAGGTTTCTTACGAAGAAGAGCGCAGATGTGTCACATTAATAACACGCTTGATCCACGCGAATCTTCGTTGCGCACTCCATCATTCAAAACGGGACAGATTCCAGTACCGAGGGTTGAATGAGCTACACTCGTTTTGAGAATTACACAATTCTAGCTAAGTCTGACGTAACATGTTTGGTAGTGGAAATTAAATTAGATTTTATATATTTTTGTTTTTGATCGTAGTTGACGACCACGCTTGCCCAGTGCGGGTTTAGTACAATGCAATAAAATAACAATTCGATGGACTGTTGTTTGATGGAATGTGGTGTGTGGTAGGTATCTTTTGATTTAATGAGTAATAATAAAGAAAATAATATTTAAAACGCCGGATGTTTATTTTTCTTCTCTTCAGAAAAAATACATTAAAAAATCTCTTGAATGGCTATGTATTTTTTTACTCTTACATATGTATAACTGATAGAGCACACTGCGTGACGCGTCAGATTACTCGATTGTGATAAAAAAATAGAATAATTAAGTAAGCTCAAAAAGAGAAATTGTTTTGTCATAGTAATATATATATATATTTTAATTCCTTTACCTATTATATTCCTTTCCTTTTGCGCACGATACTAAAATGAGGTTGGTCTGATAGAATGACGTCACAAAATTGCGGCGGCCTCCTATTGTTATTTTAATCTCATTGTATTTTCATTAAAAGCATCTTCAGTGCAAGTAACAGTTTCATAAAAGTTTATTATATGTACATTGAATATGACTTTCATGTATCTTACAAATTACTCACTACTAAACTACAGATCATCATCCAATTGCCTTACGAACTAGTCATCCAACAATTCTCAACCAACTCACAGAAATAGACACTGGTATTAAGTGTTGCCAGTGATAAATCAAATTGCTCGACATATTTCGTGGCACCTGACACGTCACTGACATATCAGCTAACGCAGGCTTCCAACTGTCGGTGCTGCCAGCTTTGACATAGCTAACGATTGTATCGAATGTAGTCAGAAAGAGGATTTTGGTTTAGGATTATTCTGAATACAGTTTCCGATACAGCTTTATTGGGTGGGATTTGCGAGTTAATAGTATGGCTGTATTTTGTTATTTTTTAAAACCTTACAAGCTCTCTCTGTAGTAATATCATCTATAGGCAAAAAATATATTTCTCCAGTAACGCCAAATATTACGAAACGAATAGGACAAATGGCGACCTTATGCTAAAAAAAGTGTTACAGAAAAAGTGATGCGGGTTAGTGATTTAGAAACAAGTAAACTTCATGTTAAATATTGGATAATTAAAAATTGAATTAAATCAAGTCAGGGAATAATAAGTTATTTATACAAAGTAATTTATAAATATAAAGTAGTTGAAATTAGCATAACTGGATCGAAGCAATAGTCTCTGTTTTATTTATAAAAAAAAAATACAGAATTATAGCTAATCGTTGCAACCAGACAGACATTCAGTGAAAAATACAAAAGATAAAGCATTTCGTTGACTAAGACCAGACGAATAAGGCAAAAAAACCTACCCTATTGTACAATCTCATAAGTCTACAAAACAAAAAATGCTTTCAAAAACCGCTCACTCTAATTACATTAACATTTGACTTTTCAGCCAGCCTTGGCTCGTTAATTGCCAGCAGAGAGCTCAGCAAGGCCTGAATTCTCGTCACGTTGCCCAATAAACTACTGGCGGTGTTTAGCAGAACGCGCCCCGCGTCCAAACACAGTGTTTGCTAGCTACTAATCGTAAGAACCTACATACAGATTTATTTTGCTTGTAATTGTGCTTTTAGAGTTTATGGGCATGTTTTTTGTTTTCTTTTTGTACAAGCGGTTTGTTTTTGGAGTTGGTTTGAAAGGTTAAAGTGGTTTTGGAGAAAATAAACTTTGTTATACTATAATTGATATATGGGTAATATAAAACGTATTAAATCAATTCTATAAAATCCTAATAAGATAAAGATATAAGGTCCCATAAAAGAAGAATTGCAATCTCCTTCCAACTCCACACCTCTAATATAGAGCAAAATAAGTCAGAAAATTATTAGATCAAAATACATACTTGTTTTCTTTTTTGGTGCATTGCTAAATGATCCATTTATTTTCTGTTTTAGCAATCTGACAAGATACCCTAGTTCCTAGTTTCTACAAAACTTACAGCATTTATGTTAAGCCTTTTAACTTCACCAACAATGTAAACAAAAACATAAAGTCTTCAGCATAAAACCCAACAATTTACTTCAACTTCAAACATCTTACCTGCCATTGCTGCAGAAAACAGCGAGAAAAGCGGTGCAACTTTTGTTTGTGCTTTTTTCTTTCGCTGCATTTCTAAGCCAACTCGTAACCTCTCAGTTGCAACAAAATTAGCAGGGACTAACTACGACCAATAAACTACTGGCACGTTGTACGTCAGACAAGTTTGTGTACGGGGTGTACCGAGTTCAGTTTACCTTTCTTTTTCTGTTAATTCTCCAAAGGGGGATTTTCCGACAGCCAATTAAAAAATAGTTCATAAATCTTCAATATATGGCGTTGACGATTCTTGGATCCGAAGCAATCCGGCGAGTTACCCAGGGCCATGAAAGGATTAAAAAAAAGAATCCACGAAGTACATGGTGTACACCTGGCGTCATCTATCGTCTTAATTAGAACTTTACTATTATTTTAATTTTTTAGTTGTCAGAAAATCTCCCATTACGAGTAAGAAAGTGCAAAATGATTTTAAATTGGACATAAAGGCGGAGAAAAATTAAAATTATTTTAATTCATTGATCTTAATAGTCATTACAATTATTACCAGCTCGTATAAGTACGTCCCCATCGAAGATAGAGAGGAAATTTTGTTAAGTACCTACCTTTATCAGATTACTTATGTACATTTTTTTACTGCCAGATTGATAAAATGACATATTAACTCATTCTACTTATCACATCACACTAATATTATAAATGTGAAAATATATTTGGAGGTTTTGAAAAATATAAGGCTCTTTTTTTTTCTCTACGGTCTTTATCGCTATTTCTACCAAAGTGCTAATAAAGCAGGCGCGGACTTGAATTTTAAGGCACACTGTACACCTAGAAAACAGTATACTATACAATACAGTAATACGACCTCTGACAAACTGTGGAGGGCAGACAATTCCGGGCCCGACAGTCAGCCGGACAAATGCCCAGCAAGAATGAGCCACGATTTATGCCCAACTATCAGTTAGACCCCGCTCGGACACCAAGAATGTCTTCCCCAGTGCGTTTCGGGGACTAATAAAATTCCCCCCTTTTAAAATGATCTATAGTGCCGGCCGGACTACGAAGTAAATTTTCTGGAGATATGTTTTTGTTTGTTAGAAGTTTGGGAAGACAGTTTGATTGTAGTGTTTATAAATAAAGCTCATGGAAGAAAATAAACGTAATTTAAGTTTTGTAGACCCAATTTTTTCTTTGAAGATAATGCTAACAATTTATTTATTTACAAAACAAACTGACCTGTGGAAATAGCAGTAATATTGAGTGGAGATGTATTAATAATTATGTCAATAGCAAATGAGATAATTATGTTAATGTATTCAAGCAACATATTATTTCTGTTGTCTAAATGATGATTCAGTTATTATAGCCAAGGCATCTACTCCCTAAAATTCAGATCACTCCGTACGCGCGTCCATGGTGCCACTGGTGCTACGTCGTAGCCGCGTAGCTATATTCGCTACGATTCGACGCTACGACATAAAAGGTGTAAACACAAACAGAAAACTGCCTTTATTGGACGTGCTGTTGTGTTGCGTATGGTTGTGTTATGTCACACAAAGAGACATGTGAAACGTAATTTTCCTCATGCGTAATAAGTGGGTTGTTTTTAATTTAAGGAACGAATGTTTAATTTGCCAAAAACATCTCTCGTAAATTTCCTTTGATGAAAACCACATATTTAATTAAATTTAATTTAACAGTTTATGGATATAAAAGTAGATAACGACCACTCAAAATAAAGAACTACATACTTATCTCAGCTTCTCGACGTAAAAGATTTAAAAGCATTTTACCCAACGCGCAAAAGAATAAAATAACCAACGATATTATGTAGCGTTTCTGCCATGAAAAGCAGCATAACTCGTATTAAATTTAATTTAAACCCGCGTTCCACACAAACTTCAGTTATAATCATGAGATATCCTAAAAAGTAGTCCCGCAAATCTTTGAACAAAGCAAGGATCGTTCGGAATTTCAAAGTATTAAAGCATGAAAGGAAACTGTCCGGAACTTATTGGAGCAATCAGATTGTGCAGATTCCGTTAAACATTAGCAGAATTCTTGCTGGGATCCAATCGCATTAACAGCCCATTTAAACTTTGCCCCACGAAAGGATTCTGTAATTCAATTGCTCTAAAATAATAAATAGGCGCTAGTAATTCGGACTCGGACATTTGGAATTGTATTCCAGACTTTTTCTTCAAAAATCTTGATGTTATTTAAGGCCAACTGAATTAATTTGTATTAGAGGCTACACAGTAATGCCTACATAAACAGAGCGTGGGCGGATTTGTTTTGTGTCCAAAAATATTTTTTTATAATTTTTGTCAGGCGTTTCCATAGATATATGAAACAAAGAGATAGGCCACGGAACGGACTGATATAAAAATATTTATCCACTCCGACGTTATAATTTGTAGCTATTGCTATTCTTTGCTAGTCACTCTTATCTTATTCTTCTCTTCGCCACATTTTTCTTATGATATGACACTCATTCCTATAAAGATCGCACCGAACATCTAGTCCGCTATAGATATTTCTGATTATGATTCGGATACTTTGTTTAATAATAATAATAACAATCATTTATTCAAGTAACTAAGACACAAAGATGTTAAATTAATAAATTACAGACTATGTTAGAAATACATTTACAATTAATAAGAAGAGAAAAAGAAGAAAGTCATGGTATACAAGTCATTTCTGCCCCATCCCATGAGAAATGGCGCAGCAATGACCCACATAGCAACAATCAAGCCGGTCCGCGATCATGCTGAGGATGACATTGGAGGAGCCTCGCACTCGCCGCACCAGGGATCCACATCTTTTGCGCATTATTGTATAAAAAACAATCAACTCTGGCATCCATGAACATCCCTGATGCTCTACAGTATCGTGGCAGCCCCAATATCACCCTAAAAGCATTATTATAAACCCAACCAACACACTGATGCTGCCGTAATGTAAAATAAAACATCGCGAGGGTTGAAAAGTTGACGACTGATCTCGCAAGCATGTTAATAATTATTTATTAAGCTGCTAAAAACCTTTGACAGTGCTCATAAATACGATTTTTTTGCTCATATTCCTACTATTATTATTTTATTACACGAGTCAAGTCTTCACTCTTTTGTTTCTCTGCTCAAACGCAGAGGCCTCGGTAACTTTGTATGACATTCACGTCACGTAGGACCTTTTCGTAAATTCTCTTCTTAAAACATAGCATGGCTTAAAAATGAATAGTAACGAGCGGCATAAGCTCTTCAACTTTGCTTTCAATTTCATTAAATTAATAAATTCAATCATGTAAATATAAGTTATACATTTTTGCAGTGCATAATGATCGTGTTTCATTGAATTAACTTTACTTCATATACTTACTTAGTTAGTAAATTACCTAAGCCAGCTGTTCCTGTATAACTTTTGCAATGTTTCGATTTTCTCACAGAAATAAAAAACTCTCAGTGCATTTTAACTCAAGTTTGATTGACCAACTGTGTATGAAGGGCTTACAATTTTGTGTGTTTGCTAGTACATTTACATATTATTTAAAATTTTAAATTATGTTCGGCAGTCTCGGAGTCCGTGACGTAGCGGATAAGCTTCAGGAAAGTCGCCTCCGATGGTATGACTACGTAGGAAAAATATGCCTCGACCTCACTGTCCAGGGCCATAGATCACGTGGTAGGCCTAAAAAGCACTGGAAGAGAACAATCTCACACCTAAAGATGCCGAAGACTGGGCAAAGTGGAGAAGATTAAGTAGGAAAGCGGACCCCAGCACTAGGCCGGGAAAACGCTAGGATGAAGAGATGTTCAACAAGGATAAGTTATATAAAACAGTTTAAAAGTAATGCAATCTAGATAGACGTGTTTAAAAACCAGTTGGTTTTATGTTACTTATTATTAATTTAATTAAAATAGAATCAAAAGTTTACTATTTGCGAAACTCAGCCATCAGTCTGCTGTTTTGTTTTTACTAGAGAAATAGATTGATTGATTGATTGATATATACTTTATTGCGCCAAAAAAGGGGTGTACAAAGGCGAACTTAATGCTATATAGCATTTTCTACCAGCTAACCTTTGGTGGTTAAGAGCAGGTTGAGGGTAGTGCCGCTAAAAACAGCGTTCAACTTGAACTATTACATTAATCAGACAATTGATAAACTTACTAATACGTAAATATACATGCAAATATAAAAGAATAAACATAAAGGTACCTTACATAATATATAAAAGTACTACATAAATAATAATAATAATAATACATAAATATTAAAAATAATAATAATCAGTCATTCACACCACACTGCATTTGTAAAAAGTGTTCGGATACACGCGATTTGAAGACATCGATAGGTATAAATAGCATAGTGTACAGGAGAGAATTCGAGGCTGTAGCATTTCATCAACAGCTTATATACGTCCCTACCGAGGGGCTCGAGCCTACCCTGAATTATGGCGATTAGGCTTTAGTCGATCACGCTAGCCCAGTGCGGCTTGGTCGACTTCACACGCAACTTTTGAATTTCTTCGCAGGAGTGTGCAGGTTTCATCACGATGTTTTCCTTCACAGTAAGAGCGTCAAATAAACATACATTATGAATTTGAAATTCGAAAACACATTGGTACGTGGTGGGGATCGAATCCGCGTCTCCCGGACGGAAGGCAGCGCGCTGCAGCGGCCCTAACCACTAGACCACCGACGCTCTACCATACATTTCAGAATTCCACTAAATTGCCTTTAAACCATTGCGAAACAGATTTATCCAGTGCAAAATTTACAAAACTATTTGGTTCACTGAAATACAATAAATAAACCGATGACGTCGCTATCTGAACAAAAACATGCCATTACTGGTACCTACTGTGTACATACAGTACAGTTTATATTGAAATCACGCGGCCGAGATTCGCAAACAGAGTGCAGAGGGATTACGGGTTGCAGGGCGGGGAAAAAAGCTTATATACAGCAAGCCAGTAAAACTTATATAAGTTTGACGGCTCCGTAGCCCAGGTGGTAGTGTATCTGCCTCCGACGCACAGGGTCGCGGGTTCGAATCCCGCCCAGGGCAAACATTCGTGTGATGAGCACTTGTGTTTGCCTTGTGTCTGGTTGTTGTTTATCTATATAAATATGAATTATCTATTCATATAATGTATATCAGCTATCCCAAATCCCAATATCCAAGCTATGGGTACTACCCATAATACAAGCTCTGCTTAGTTTGGGATCAGATGGTCGTGTGTGAAGATATCCCCTCATATTTATTTATTTAAGTGCTTAATAGATGAAATGGACTGGTTACTCTTCTTTAGGGTAGGCTCAGACATATCCTTCAAAACCAAGAATAAGCAAATCGTGTAGCCGTGGCCATCAGTAAGTACTTTTACGTAGAATACACTGAGAAAAAAGTGCACTAGGGTAAGTCACTCTTTATAATAAGTCGACGAATTACTCTAAATTAAGTAGCAATACTCTAAATTAAGTAAGCGAGTCCAAATTTCTTACGCGTCATGCGTCTAGCTCATTGCGTCCATCCACCCCGTCTTCCTACGTATTTTCTAGAGCTTTGCTACTTATGTAAGGCGTTTCCAGAGTCTCTGTTTCATTGTATGAAGTTTGGTGTTTTAGTCACCGTTTTCAGGATTCTCGAATAGAATAGAATAAATAATACTTTATTAAACACAAAGAATATACAGAAAAATCTGATCAAATAATAATGTTCACAGGGGCGTGTGAATTTATTACTCATTTAAATTTTTAATTAAGAAGAAGCATCATAATAATAAATATATTGTTTTATAATTTATAATTAAACAATGTTCTCTTCTTTAACATTACATTAAACATTAATTTATTCGTGTCGCTTCTAATTTTATTTACCAATCTATCAAAAATATTTAACTTTTTATTATTTTTCACTTTACTTTTTATCTAGTAATTCTATTATTTAATGATTTTCTAAAAATAATAAGTTAAGTATTAAAAAACAAAATTTTAATACACAAACAAAAATTATTTTTAGCGCCATCTAATGAGGCTCAAGACCGCACCATAGTTGCACATGAGATAGTACACAATCCTATCGAAGGCCCGTGTGGGGCGCTACTTTATCGTAAATAATCGGTGAGCGGAGTTTAAAAATCCAAATGCTCAAGGCCATCGGCTCTTGTCTGCGCCTTAATTCAGGGTAGGTGAGCCCTTCGGTGAGGACGTATATAAGCTGTTGATGATGATTTTGATAATTATCGAAATTAGAGAAACAACTAGACAAACTAACAGAGATCCTTTTGCATTTAGATCCTTTGCCATTGCTATGCAGATGACAACACTGGCGACGCGTATTACACAGGTCGTGCAAACATCCCTCGTAACGTGGTGGAAGACTGCAGAAACGTGGTGGAAGGCTTGTGTCTGAAATCAAGACCTCCTTGGAGCGGGTTTCCGAATGGGGTAGACAAAATCTTGTCCGCTTTAACCCCTCTAAGACACAAGTATGCGCGTTCACCGCTAAGAAAACCCCATTTGTCTCAGCGCCACAGTTCCAGGGCACTCCTCTTACCATCTCCACGAGTATTGGGATTCTTGGTGTCGACATTACGAGCGAGGTCCAGTTTCGGGGTCATCTGGAGGATAAAACCAAGTTGGTTTCAAAAAAGCTTGGGGTGCTCAATAGAGCGAAGCGGTACTTCACACCGGGGCACAGACTTTTGCTTTACAAAGCTCAAGTTCGGCCCCATATGGAGTACTGCTCTCATATCTGGGCTGGAGTGCCCCAACACCAACCCCTTCCACTCGGCTCCATCCAACGCCGGGCAGTTCGTATTGTCGACGATCCAAAACTCACAGACGGTTTGGACACCCTCAGTCTCAGGAGAGACGTTGGCTCTCTGTGTGTGTTCTACCGTCTGTACAATGGGGAGTGTTCTGATGAGCTGTTTGACTTGGTGCCACCGTCACGCTTTTATCACCACACCTCCCGCCACAGGGCAGGGGCTCATCCTCACGTCCTGGATGCTTGGCATCCCAAAAATGTACGGGCGTCGCGATCTTTCCTCTCGCGTACCTGCAGGATGTGGAATAAGCTCCCCCCTGAGGTGTTTCCTTTGTGCTTTGACATGGGGTTCTTCAAGGGGCGAGTATATAGGGCTCTCAAAGGCTGGCAACGCGTTGGCAACCCCCCTGGTGTTGTGAATGTCCATGGGCGACGATGACCACTTACCACCACTGTGGCTCGTCCGCTCGTTTGCCTGCTTAAATAATATAAAAAAAATATAAAAAAAATTTGTAACGTTAAGATTATGGACAAAGCGATGACTATTATAAAATCTATGGGTAATCGGACTACTAACTAGGCTTAGGAACTTTAGTAAAGTTATTTTGGTATCGAATAACGTTTTTAATGTTTAGATTTTTATAAATTATAAGACTTTTAAAAACTTAATAACAAACACACATATCTACCGGGTTATTACCACGATTTTGGTTTAAAATTAGCTCGCGAAAACCTAAAAGTGTTTTTAAAACCTGTCTACACAATAAACATAAATTATTACTTTGAAAAAATATATCCATGAATCCAGTAAATAAAACTACAGCTTCTTGATCTCGGGAGAATTGTGGAAGATGTTAGAAAATGAATTTGACAGATGTCAATATGACATTTAGACAAAAAATATATTTTTTAGCAATTAACAGAATGATGACTATAAAGACCTTGTTTAAATTTAATAATTTTATTCATTATTTCTGATAAGGTGTAGTATTCTGTTAAGAACTTAAAACTATGTATTAACTTAATAAAACAGGATAAGATTAGTACGTAACTTTTAATTAGTCTATACCTAATTAATGGGAACTTTTAATTAATGCCAAACTTAAGTTAGTACCTACCTACCTGTGGAAACTTTCTCTCATGAATATATTTTTATAGAAGTAATTCCAACTTTTAGATTCTGCTATAAATTTAAATTAAGACATTTTACGATTAAATTTGTTTCTATAAGTAATAAGTTCTTAAGTTTGATGCCTTTATTTCAATGGTTAAACTAAAAAAGTTTTATTTATGGGTACATTTAATACTTAACGAATTTTCAAGAACATCTTTTTACACCTATTTTATGTGATTAATAAAATTAAACGAACGTTTTCATATACCTATTTAAACGATTTTTTAATAATAATAAAAAATAATATATTAGAAACCTCATACAAAGTTGTAAAAACGTATTTTTTTAAAGCAGAATTTATAAAATTTTTTAGTATCATTCAGAATGTTGCCGAGACGAATTATAAAAAAAAACAAAATTGAAAATTTTAAAAAACCCACGCCGTATGTTAAAATATATTAGAATAAAAAGGATTAAATAACATTTTTGGAAATCCCCCGACCAGAGTCAAATAAGATAAGAAATATAAAATAAAGAAATCTATAAAAAGAGTGATTTCTCACGAAATCCGCCACACAAACAACTAATTATGACCTTTCTTAGTCCTTACGTTTACGTACCTACTTACCTTTTGCTTTCTCGTAGAGATAGACACAGCAATAATATTTATTAATTTAGGTACTATTACATACTCATCTATCTAATAATATGATACAAATCCAATAAAACACGTCGGGGGCTGCCATCATCGCTCTCTTTGTTCGAAATTTCAGTTTAAATATTATAACTACTTATTTATATTACTCAAAAACTAAATATAATGATTCTGAATAAGTAAAACTCACGGTATTTATATAAAATTTATTAATGTCAGAGCAGAGAATGGCAGACCTCTTTTTAAAATTTTCAATTTTGTTTTTTATTTGAATATGTTTTAACATCCGGCGTGGGTTTTTTAAAATTTTCAATTTTGTTTTTATTTTAAACTTTTTGGAAAGTACGTTACTTTTGTTTGTTATCACTTAGCACACTAAAACATATCATTAAAAATGACGACATTTTGTTTTCTTTGTGTTTCGATATTGTATATTATGCTAGTAATTAAACATACATAATTTATTAGTATGCCTTTTTAAAACTAACTGGCGGTAATCAAAATGATGGATGTCGTTTGGATTTGGCAGAAATTTGGTATGTGCGATATTGAGACTACTAGTTACTTAGTGTCCAAGTGGCCACCTATCCTCGCTGTTGCAGTATTTCTTTATAGTCTACCGCCATGCGC
Source organism: Carpatolechia fugitivella (assembly GCA_951230895.1). Classification (NCBI taxonomy): domain Eukaryota; kingdom Metazoa; phylum Arthropoda; class Insecta; order Lepidoptera; family Gelechiidae; genus Carpatolechia; species Carpatolechia fugitivella. Next base: position 5,650,426 of record OX579658.1, read on the forward strand.
CATAAAACATGTCCAAGAACCTGATCAGTAAAGATACCGGTTCAGTAGTTTTGAAAACTCCTGTAATGCCAACTTATCTGGCTACTGCAGGGCTCCCTGGTGATCTACCGCCTCAAAACATATCCAACAACCAGCTCCAAAATGAAGCCTTTTGAATGCAAAAAACCGCATCGAAATCGATTCAGTACTTTTTGAGAACTCCTGTAGTGCCAACTTATCTGGCTGCTGCAGCGCTCGTGGTCTACCTCCATAAAACGTATCTAAGAACCCGCTCCAAAATGAAGCCGTTTGAATGCAAAAAACTGCATCGAGATCGATTCAGTACTCTTTGAGAACTCCTGTAGTACCAACTTATCTGGCTGCTGCAGGGCTCCCTGGTGGTCTACCTCCATAAAACGTATCTAAGAACCTGCTCCAAAATGAAGCCTTTTGAATGCAAAAAACCGCATCGAAATCGATTCAGTACTTTTTGAGAACTCCTGTAGTACCAACTTATGTGGCTGCTGCAGGGCTCCCTGGTGGTCTACCACCCCAAAGCATGTCTAACAACCAGCTCCAATATGAAGCCTTTTGAATGCAAAAAACTGCATCGAAATCGATTCGGTAGTTTTTGATAACTCCTGTGTTGCCAACTTATCTGGCTGCTGCAGCGCTCCCTGATGGTCTACCTACATAAAACATATCTAAGATCCTTAGTTGAAGTGATACCTTTTCAATGCAAAAAACCGGAACTAAATCGGCCCAGTGGTTTTCGAGATAGAAGGTAACAAACAAACAAACAAACAAACAAACAAACAAACAAACAAACAAACAAACAAACAAACAAACAACCTCTTACCCCAAACGCATATACCGCCTCCGTTCCGTTCCGTCCGTCGTGGGTAAAAAGCTCAAATACTTAATACTATATGCGGTAAGGACATTTCCCCTACACACGGTCATCTGATCTTAAAATAAAAAGTCAAATGCGCACTTACGTAGATGAACAACATCCAGATACAAGGCAAACATAAAGTGCTCATCAGTCATTCATCACAATATCTGCCATGGGCGAAAACAATACCGCGACCCTGTGTTTTTCGTACTAGCTAGGCTACAGTCATATATAATAGCAAGGGAAGACTATCGCCGAGACTAACACACAGACTTCTCAGCCTAAACCGTAAAAACCTCCGAATAGTTGTAGGCAGTTTAACAGGTCACATACCTCTCAATAAACACCTATTCACCATCGGCGCGACGGACAGCCCTCTATGCAGAGGATGTCTGGAAGCAGAAGAAACGGTCACACACGTAGTCCTGGAATGTGTAGGGTTGACTGACCAACGGGCAAAAATCCTCCAGAATGTGGGGTCGCTCCGCGAAGCCTGTGACAGTCCCAGGAGGCTTCTGAGCTTCTGGAAGGAGCTGGGCTAGTTGGAGTAACCAGCCAAAACCGAACGTAAAACGGACCAATTTAGAGACTAATTGCGGAAACGGGAGCCCACCAACTAACTAAAGGGAAGACATCTTGGAAAAATTTATTAATCATCAACATCAACAGCTCATAATCGTCCTTACAGAAATTATTTATTTTCTTTTATAAAGGTCAAGCTAGAAGTGCTGAATGCTTATTGATGAAGTGTCCAATCTCGATTCTTACATTATTCACTGACCTCACTTCACTCGAGTGATCGCAACGCGATACAAAATTACTCCCGACGCCTTTCGAATTCGAAAAAAGGTCAACAAGTTTCTTACAAAAGGTTTAAATGAGAAAAAAGGGTTTAGGGATTTACGCCATATTAATATTACTTCGATTATTCGAAAACTTTTCAGACCTTTTTATAAGTAGCGATTTGAAACTGTGTTCGATAGAGGTTTTGTCCTGATATTTTACTAGACAATAAGAAGGGTTTCATTAATTACAAAATCATAGTAAATATATGGCTCAAAAAAATGTCGTTGGTTTTAAAATTTTAAGAATTATGAAGCACAACGAATCCAAAAATAGTGTCTCATTGCAGAAAACTTAGAGCCCTTTAAGGCACGCACGCGACACCTCGGCAAGTCCAAGACAAGTGCTTGGTTTTTCACCGAGTCGACATGCGCACTTCAGACATTCCGAGTGGCGGCCCTCGACATGTCTCTGACTGACGATGATGACGTTCTACTTATGAAACAAGTCGATTCTGCATTCATTCGTGTAAGATGAAATGGACTTTAACTTTCATACTTGGCGGGTTTTGATCCACACGATGAAAAATACTACTTATTATCCTACCAGGTTACAATCGTAACAAACATGTCGTATACGTAATGTCTGTTAGAATCCAAAGGCAAACTAGGCTAAAAGCCTTTTGATAAAAAAAAACATTCGTATTCTTTTTTCATTTGCAATGCTCATAGCTAGGTATACTTTGTCTTAATAAAAGTCGTACTTTGTGTTTTACAATAATTTTTCGCAAACTTCTTATCTTGGAGGGTGTAAGTTTTTAAAATTCAGAAAAAAACATCAAAAGAAACATTAGCAGTGTTTTATTGCTCAACTCCACATTTTGTACTTGGTGAAAAAATAAATGAAAGTCGTACCATCCATTTTGCAACAAGTACACGGTTTTAAGTCAGGTTGAATAAAAGCAAAATTATGATAAACCGACGCTTAGTACGTTTTCCTGTTAAGCTTGTTTTAACACCATTTCGTATTTATAAAATGTTGAGGAGCATTATTTATACTTTTTTTGTTTTTACTTTTATTATTGTTTTTAATTTTTCGTGCAAAACGCAATGGCTTATGACGGATACAAGGTACGAGTAACTACGCGTATTATGAGTTTATATAGAATATGAGTAGTTCAGAAGTTCAACTTACGTTTCAAAAAGTTAAAAATATTTTTTATTTACTTACAGTAAAAGGAGAAAGTAAAAAAAAAAATACGTTAGGAATATTTTTGTGTTTCTGTTCGATTTTTCGTTTCTCTAATAATTCAGTTGGACAACTAAAATGCATTTGAATTTAATCTTTAATAACAAAACACGTTTTAATAAATGGCGCCACCTATTAAATGGCTGTGACGTTTTAGTATCCAAAAGCGCCCATTTGGAGCATACTCCTGCAGCGCAATTTAGAAAGAAAGCAAAAAAACAATAAAAAATAAACCAGTTATATTTCACGCGATTTAGTAAACGAATAGGTCTTATTTAGTTCCAGTTTTATTCCGTACTAACGGTCCGCCCACGGCTACGCTCGCGTTGTGTAAGATTTTCCCGTGAGATTAAGATTTTTTCCCGTAAAAAGTATCCTATGTGCTAATCTAGGTTACGAACTATCTCCATTCCAAATTTCATCTAAATCTGTTCTGTGGTTTAGGCGTGAAAGCGGAACAAACATCCAAATATCTAAACATCCAAATATATTTTCACATTTATAATATTAGTGTGAATACGCGTCGGTGTGAAGGGCGCCCCAAGATTTTTCCCGGCCAGCAGTCACGGCGTTTCATCATCATGTTAATGGTAAAAGAAGACCAATTTGCGTCGGGCGCAATCTCATTGTTTTTGATTAAAATTATTATTGTCCCCTCTTTATTTTGAGCCCCTCCGTTTTCTTTATTCGCAAGCTACGAAACATCAATCTGCTGTTACGTCACCGTGTTGATTAGGTGAGTCGTGTTTATTGGAGACGATAATTTAATTTTGGAATTTTATATTGATAAAAGCGTCTTTTACAATGCTTACTTTATTGACACCAATCAGAAACACAAGAATAAATAATCGAGACGGTCTTATTGCTATAGTAGCTATCTCTTCAAGGCATCTTTGAGGTATGAAAATAGCATACACAAAAGCTAAAGCGAATCGCTGGTAGTAGTAACGAATTAAAATTAAACTATAGGTAGATTCTAATGAATATTACACCTCATTCAATACCAAAATGGATAGGTACTTATACTTATTTTTAGAACAATGCATGTTTTAGGAGAACGTGTATTTGAAATCTTCATCAGTGATTTATACACCTACACGTACCTATACACAAGTAAGAAAAATGTTTTTCTTTCAAGTTATCTGCATTTTATTTTTCCGTAGCAATTCTGCAACCTCAGGAGTAATGCAGTCCAATATTCTTGAAAATGGACTCCGCGATCTCACTGTCCGTACGTGTTCCAAATAGCAAGGCACAAACGTAATAACGTAACTGGATAATATAATATAATACTGTGGTGAATATCAAAATTATGTAGTTCGGAGAATTGAAGATAGTAAAGTCAAATGCTATCTTGCAAAACAGAAAAGGAATATGCAAGTACATTGCGATCTCAGCTATGACTTCATGTCCTACTGCTATTACTTACCTTATGATCCAATCACATACGCACATATACACTCATTTACTCTTACATACCCTCACACATTACATTCACCACTCACCAACACACTCGACATATACCCACACTCTACACACTCATAAACTCGACATACACACCCATCCCTTTAATATTGAAGTTTTCTAGTTCTTATTTCTTTTTTTTACTCTTTAATCGTTAATGTGCTAAGCTTCCTCGGAAGAGCGATACCTCCTGACACAGGCTTTTCTTAGCCTAAAAGGAGGTATCACCCCTAATTATAAGATTAATAATAATTTGTTAAAAGAAATAATTTTTTTTTTTTTTTTGACTTGATGATTCCGCAATGAGCTAGTTTTAAGTAATAAATTATTGAAATTATATCCCGTAAGCCCTACGATCTCTTAGGCGCGTGGGGTGATTTACACCCCAAGAACTTTTTTATTTTTAATGTTACCATCATGATTTTCCAGCTACCTTCATAATTGCATATAACCTGGATTATAATGTTATCACTAATAGAATTCTGATTTGCATATATTTTAAACAAATAAGTAGGCGCGTGGGGTGTACAGTAACTTTTTAGCGCGCCTACAAAAACTATATTGCATTTAAATGCCAAAGATGGGTCCCACAAACTCTGAGATCAGAGTTATTAAGGAGTTATAGGCCTCTGACATGTCTCGTGTGACGACTTACATCCATTATTATTTTATGTTAAACGAAAACATTCACGACACCCATACATCCATATTTGATAGCTAATTGTATCAACGGCAAACTAAAGCAAAGTGGCCTCTTCTTCATCATCGTGTGGTATATCTTCATTGTAGTCGTACGGGTTGAGAAATTGACAATCAAATTAAAAACGCTGGTGTTATAGAGCCACCAAATAAACGGCTCGTGTATCGACAACATCTATAAATTGCAGCTGGAACCCACGGCCTTACGTGCCTCCCGAAGCAAGAAACTACCTTTGTTTTAGGACATTCACTCTGCAATGACTTAATCAAACTGTCTAGATATTTTTGTTTGACAGTGTTTCGAATCCGGAACTTCCGTTATAAAAGTCAAAATCAAAAATATTTTATTCGAATTAAGATGTTTACAAATCATTTTTCGACGTCTAAGCTTGGATGGCACGTTCACTACCAGTGTGCGCACGCTGTGGAGAAGAACGGCCAGAAGAAACTCCACAGGAATCGTATCTTTTGTACTTTTCTTTTAAATATATAAATAATCATACATAAGTCATAAGACTTGTAAGTTCGCCTAAGAACATAACATATTTTCAATTTTAGTTTTAAATTGGCAATCGGACAGATTTACAATATCATCTGGTATTTTATTATAGAAATGAAATAAATAGTTTATTAACTTTTAGATGTTACATCTCTTAGTTTCGTCATTACATTTTTTTTGGGTGAAGAAGTAAATACAGTTCATCAAAAGTCAAATGCTCGACCATTCGTCCACGGAGACTAATTCTTAGAAAAACAGTATTGCACCAAATGCTTTTTGGGATTCTGACAACGTTCGACAGCAAGAATATTTTCTACACCACCACCAGCTTGCTCGCTCTGCAATCACGTACACATTCTAATTTCTGTGTAAATCTATGCGAGATTCTATCAAGATCGGAATCTCAGCTCCCCAGCTCCAATAAATTGAATGTCTTAGTATTTCACAGTTGTACGAGTATTGAAATTTGTTCTTTAGTATTGGAATGTTCGAGTAGAAACAGAATGTTGCTTTTCTTACAGTGTTATATTGACTGAGATTAGATACTGAATAAATATTGTCCTAAAATATCCATGATAGCTTTGACGTCGAATAATGATTTGTAAAAATCTTAATTCGAATAAAAAATTTTGACTTTGACTTTGACTTTGAATAAAATGTTGATTATTTTCATTTAACCGTCTACTTTTATTCTTGACTTTAAACTGAGTTTATGCAATTTGGTAGTTTTTGAGTAAAAGGATAAAGTTTTAAGACTCAAATCAGTGATATAACCACAAAGATTTATTCCAATTTTGCTAAAATAAAAAAAAAACAAAACAAAAACAAAAAAGAACGTAAATTACGTTTCGAGTAACTAACGGTTGAAACCTTTCTTAGCCGTCTGATTCGTATCTCACAGAGTTCACAGACCCATCTAACCAACTTGGCCATCCGCCAAAACTGGTTAATTGGAAGCGAAATAAAATACCCGTCTACCCACAAAATTTAACGGTAAAAAATTACTCTGTTGCATTCAAAAGGCAGAGACTTTGTAGCTGAAATGAAAGATCTTCCTTTAGAGAGTGACAAAAGATCGCAACTTTAGTGTCGGCACTTTTCAGAGTTCTTTGCTCTTCACGCCTTTATGCAGGATGTGTAAAGCTGTGTCGTTACTGCTTTAAGGAATACTGGCGTAGTGAATAAGGATGATTTTTTTTATTATAAATAAATTACATTTTACTGGTTTATCTAAAATAAAATTCAATTTCATAGTAACGTTAGCAAATCAACGGCTCATACGTCCCCACCGAGGGGCTCGAGCCTACCCTGAATTAGGGTGATTAGGCCTAGTCGACCACGCTGGCCCAGTGCGGGTTGCTCGACTTCACACACAGCTTTTGAATTTTTTCGCAGGAGTGTGCAGGTTTCATCGCGATGTTTTCCTTCCCCGTAAGAGCGTCGAATAAATATGAATTCGAAATTCGAAAACTCATTGGTACGTGGTGGGGATCGAAACCGCGTCTCCCGGACGGGAGGCAGTGGCCCTAGCCACTAGACCACCAACGCTTTTATCTACAAATCTTCAAACTCTTTACTAATAAAACGATTCCTTAATTTTTACACTATCGTTTATACAGAGTGTTATAAAAATACCAGTAAAGCGGAAAGCGATTTTCCCCAAAGAATATAAAGTCTTAAGATAAAATAATCACATCTTCTATACAGTAAATCGATCAGTTGACCGAGCGGTTTTGTATCAAAGAGCCAACTTTTTTGTCTTCTTCTTCTTCTCCTCGTGTCGATGGGGACTAGACCAGTCCAACCTAAAAGTTGGCCAGATCTACTGCCTTGTCATTGGTCTCATTGAGATCTTGCATAGTGCAAGAAATAGAATAGAATAGACTAGTGGCTCTGTGAGCTGTAGAACTCGCGAGTCTGTATATCATTTCATATTTTTTTTTTTCTCCACAAACATTCCCGACCCTTTGATTAATTAATTTGTTTTTAATTTTTAATCTTTATTTATTTTTTATTTTATTTTACTTTATTTTATCTTATTTTATTTTATTGGTTGAGAAACGTGACCTGTAGATGAAAACAGCCTCAGCATTAGACCATGTAAGTTGGCAACCACCATAACTTCGTAATTTTTTTAAATTTCCAAAAACCGACTCGACAAAAAAATTCGATTAATTTATCGAACCTGCTCACAAAGTTTCACGAGAATCGGTTGAGAAACGCGACCTGTAGAGTGAAACAAACAAACAGATGGACATACAAAAGCAAATTTGGCCAAGCTGAAACAGAGACGCTTCACTCGCATCGTTCGCTCGGTCAATTATACTGCACACAAGATATATGCAGAAAAAACGGGTTCCCTACTTGAATTCGAAAGTTACTGGTTCGATTTTTACTATATCTAACACCATGTGTCGATAATTCCGTAGTACGATGTTTTTTTCTATCGATGCTTTGTTGGTGCTTTGTAACGTTAGTGCGAAAAACCCTATTTCGACAAACCCTACAGCGATAGCCCATTAGTTCGGTAGTTTATTAATTGATAGTTTATTGGTTCGATAGTATGTTAGTTCGAAATGCCTACATCACTATACTTGACCGCTTAAAGTTAAATTTAATAGTATGTCTAGTCTCGCTAGTAATATATAAATTCCGTCATGTGTTAATTTTTTTCACCACAGGTTTCCAATGTGACTCAGGCTGGCTGGACGATTCTTCCAAATGAGCCGCGTTTAAGTAGGTCAATACATAATTTTAGGTGACGGCTAATCACGCTTATTTCAGTTTATGTGACGCTAGAGAACCCGAGATAATCAAACGCAAACGTGTCCAGCCAGCTGGAAAACCGCTTTTCGCATGGTCTCTCAATCTTCGAACAGAAGGATTCTAACTATTTCTTGCTTATTAATACTGCGTCACCTAAAATTGTGACAGGCATCCAGTTTAAATTTTTGAGATACGTATAGCCATTTAGCTAAAAAACAACGAAAAGCGTGGCCAGCCAGCCTGAACTTATGTATTAAACTTCTGGCTGGCACCTCTGATTCTCGACAACGAAAGCGTTTTCGAACAAGATTTTTACTAGCATTTAGTGACGGAATTTGTGACAGCCATAGCGTTTGTTTCATGGCGTCACATAAAGGCGTTTACGAGAAATCGATGAAAACTTGGTGCCAGCCAGCCTGAACTTCTGGCTGGCTGGCTCGTTGTATCTGCGCTGTCTGATGGTCTACGGCTTCCAAATTTTCTTCAACATGTAGTGACGGGGACGATTAAGATAACCTGTAAATGTGACGATGATTCCTCCCATAGTTTCAGAGATATTGATCATTGTTATTTTCCCATACAAATTTCTATAAATATTGCGTGGTGACCATGATTTTACGTAAGTTAAGGAATTATTTTTTATAACTGACTAGATGTCGCTCGCGGTTATGGACCAGTTTTTTTCGATTATTCCTTTGGGAATATTATAATATTAAAATGAAATTTGTTCATCTCCTGAAAATGAAAATGTAAGACAGGCAGAATTAGAGCATTACTTCCTGAATCGGGGGCATTATCTACGTTTAGAAGCTTTAAGTTTTACCTAAACGGTTTCCATAGAATCATGAGTTCAACACCTGTTCATGATAAATATTATAGCTATCAAAAATAAGCGTAAATATAAAGTTTCGTAACCGTGCTACTAACCGTTGAAGAGCTCCTTCGTGAAGAGACAATCCTGGATGCAGCTTTATTCCATCAATAAATAAATTCAAGGTACTAAGTATGAAGTTTGCAAGATTTTTTTGACAATAAATAGTATTTTTCAGGGAGAACAATAATAACTAATATAATTGTCCAAAATTTCATGATCTCACGTTATGGTTACAGTAAAAGTAGTTGGTATCAGTATCATCCATTTGTGGTTTTTCATTTCTTAAAATAAAACACTTGATTATACGTAATCCTACATTCACCTTTAATATTGGTCACCCTACTGCTAAGTTTGTATGGGAAAATAACAATGATCAATATCTCTGAAACTATGGGAGGGATCGTCGTCACATTTACAGGTTATCTTAATCGTCTCCGTCACTAAATGTTGAAGATAATTTGGAAGCCGTTGACCATCAGACAGCGCAGATACAACGAGCTAGCCAGCCAGAACTTCAGGCTGGCTGGCACCAAGTTTTCATCGATTTCTCGTAAACGCCTTTATGTGACGCCATGAAACAAACGCTATGGCTGTCACAAATTCCGTCACTAAATGCTAGTAAAAAAACCTTGTTCGAAAACGCTTTCGTTGTCGAGATTCAGAGGTGCCAGCTAGAAGTTTAATACGTAAGTTCAGGCTGGCTGGCCACGCTTTTCGTTGTTTTTTAGCTAAATGGCTATACGTATCTCAAAAATTTAAACTGGATGCCTGTCACAATTTTAGGTGACGCAGTATTAATAAGCAAGAAATAGTTAGAATCCCTTCTGTTCGAAGATTGAGAGACCATGCGAAAAGCGGTTTTCCAGCTGGCTGGACACGTTTGCGTTTGATTATCTCGGGTTCTCTAGCGTCACATAAACTGAAATAAGCGTGATTAGCCGTCACCTAAAATTATGTATTGACCTACTTAAACGCGGCTCATTGGAAAAGTTGTTCAGTTTAATCAAAGTGCTTTGCTGTGCTCTACCCTTTTTTTATAACAGCCTGCAGTATAACAAGCAAATATTTTGGAATCAAAAATTAATATTTCATAGCTGTTAAAATATAATTACCGTTACCTATGTGATACAAAAAAAAACAAAATGTATCAATTCCCATTCTGTCCGAAGCAATATTGTTGTTGAAAATGCTCTACAAACATTTTATGAATTCAATAAAACGTGAAAGCCAGAGTTTAAAAGCTTTTAACTTTTAACTCTTTTTTTATTTCGATTTTGCTATTTTGTTTCTGTAGCATGTGTAGTTCAAAATATTTTAGTCTCTTTTAAAAGGATTATCTTTCTAAATCGGACCATAGTTTTTACTTTCAACTTTATAAATGAATAAATTAATTGCACGCGAAAGGTAGCGAACGCAGCGAACCCGAAGCAGCTCTGCTACCAGCACCCTCGGTGAAGAGGATGCAAATGTGAAAAGTGCGACCACGAGTAGGTAGTATTCGAACCGTAGTCACACTCGTCACTCCGCGTTTCTGCAACCGCGTTACGATATCGTCGAAAGTCAACGATATAACTTAAACTTAAGAAAAACGCAAAGAACTCTTATAAAATACGTGCTAATTAGCTTAATAATCTGTTCCCAGGGTAATCCGATGCCCAAATAGGCCCGCAACGATCGGTACAAATTTATTTAACAAAGCAGGGCAAAAAAAGGTTATCAAGAAAAAAAAACGGAAATTCCCGGAACACGGGAAACACGGGAAACGGTTAAATAGATTCAAGGTAATACAAATAACCGCCCAGACGCAAAATAAAACAACAAAATATATTTCTGGGTAATACCCAGAAGTACCACTAGTGCTTCCGAGGTTATGCACTTCAAAGTCAGAAAATTAATCTCCAAAATTTTTAATATTCCTAACTGTTACGAATCGTATAAGAATAGATTTATTATGAGACGTCTAGGTACTCGAACCCCTCGGAGGGGTCGAAACAATAAGTAGAATACAAAATGGAATTTAACCTAAGTCTCAACCAAATTTTATCTCAATACCCTACCTCAAAAACCGACTGATCAGAAAATATCGTGGATTTAAAAGGAATAAAACTTGTTTTATAGAAACGATTTTCAATCTGGACGTGATAAACGGAAGTTGTAGGTAATTTGACAATACTCGACGCAACAAATGGTGAAATGGTTTACACCGCGTGGAAAATAAGCCGATTATACCAACCAATTATCAGTTCTGTGCCGTAAATCGAAAATTCAAACAAACAATCAATATTTAGAAGGGGTTCAAAATTAATCAATGGGTAACTAACTTTTACATGCAGCCGGCTTCGCGTTAGGAATCCGTACGGCAAGAATTTAACTTCAGTATGTGTACCTAACAGCTAAAGTGATTTGTATCAATGTTACTGTACATATTATCATGAAATATACTAAATACATTAATAAAAAGGTGTGTAAGTACTTGCTTGCAGGAACCAATCCACCAGAGGTGGCCGCGTACTTCACTCAAATCAGTTTTGGAGTCTTCGATTTCACAAAACGAAAAAGAACAACTTTTATAACACGGGTTATTTCACATTAGACGTCTCAATACTGAAAACTGCAAAGGTCCAAAGGGCGTGGCTAGCACAACAAAAACCCGACTATCTTTTCAACGATCAGAAAACAAGTGCGTGCGCGCCGCAACCGGCATCTGTGGCAAGACGCGCGCCGAACACAAAGCTAGCCTACTGTAGGTAGATTTGAGAAATATTATTTAAAATCGAACATTAATTTTGGTAACGTACCTTTATTATTTTTCACAGGTACCTAATACTCGTACAAAGGTAAAAGACAGGGTCAACCAGCGGCGACGTGTGTATGGCGTAGCAGCAGAAAATGTATGAAACTGATGTGGCTGCGTATGTTGTTTTTTTTGCTGCTATGCCATGCCACATTTTTACAGGCCTAGATATGGCGCGTCACACAAAAATACACTAGAAAAATGTCACCTATTTGAAGGTACGCGGAATTAAAAAGTGGCATGTGTATTTTATTAACTGCAACCTTATTGTCTTTTGAAGCCATAACTTTTCTTATCTAACTATTCAAATTAGTTTTTTTAACAATAACTTATAGTACCTATGACGTCATCCAACGCAATTAAAGCAGATTTCCTTGTGATTTTTTCCTTCAACAAAATGAATAGTTTTTAAAGAAAGCAAAATCGTAACTTTCAAATATAGGCATAAGCAATTTAACTACTTAATCGAGAAAACGCTAAGCAGTTTTATTTAATTCCATCGATTGAGCAGATTATTACTTCATAAATTCTCAACTTCCCTCCGTTCCCAAACGTGATCGTAAAGAGGAGTTTTTGGGGTTCCGTTTATTTTAATTTACACCGATTGAATAAAATATGTAATAAATTAACATCCTTAAAAAATAGTCCATTTTTTACAAGTGCTTACAATAAAAATGTAGTGACGTGAACCAGAAAATGTCATAAAATATTATTTTTAACGCTTTCATATTTTGCTTTCATCAACGGCCCGTTACAGTCCACTGCTGGACTATGAGCCTCCTACACTCAAGTGGAGGGTTTTGCCATAATCTCCACGCATGGCAGGCGGGTTGGAGATCGCAGATTAAAAGGTTACTGTATCAGAGAGCGCTGCTACCCGTTCCCTGTTCAATGCGTGGTCCCTAAGTCGCCTCTTACGACACCCACAGGAAGAGTAAGGATTGGTGAAAAATGTATTCTACTCTGCCGTCCCCACACGGCGTACTCGTCATATTTTGCTTTAAATTTAGGTATTTACAAATGACAAAAAGGAAGAAACAAGCCTCCTAATGGGGGATATTATAATGATGTAAAAGTTATACTGATCTTTCTTTTGTCACCTAGTCCTGTTAGAATTTCAGATCAGCAGAACGGGCGTAAGTCTAGTCTTTTTCTTCTATGCCTACTACGCTATGAATGCAGTTTCCTCTTCCAATCAAAAAAATCTTTCCAGCAATTGTTTACTTCAGGATCACCACTCTATACAATTAAAGAGACGAAGACTTCATGAAATAAATCTTCAGTAGACGTAGTACAAAAAAGACTAAAAACGGTGTCATACTGAATCCTCAACCCGTGCTAAAACTCTCGCGCACCAGCTTTTCGAACTTCGTCTTTAATATTTCCCTGCTCATGAGACTGTATTTTTTCTAATTAGAAAAAGTACGAGCAATTAAAACTTTTATAATTGTCGAGATGGGGGAATGCTGAAATTTACTTCCTTTTGAACAATGGGTACCGGCTGAGACAATAAAAAGGGAACTTAAAAAAGTTTCTCAATTAGAAGAGGAAATAACGTTACCTTTTCAACTTCGATGCAACCTTCAGGGCCTTCCCTTTGAATTTTGATAGGAGAAGATCCTGTTAAGGACTTTCTTATATGTGAACAAAATAAAGGTAGGAAAGTATATTAGAGTGCAGAAAATTAAGTTGCTCTGGCAGTTGTAAAATAAATTTTGTTTTTCAACGTAGGCAGGTTTTACTCGAATAATGATTGATTGACTGACCTTAGGCATTATTCACATATTCATTACAAAATAAAGTTATCATTGGAAATAAAAATGTACTTTATGTACCTATTTATAGGATGTATTTATATGTAAGTTTTATTTATAAGATATTGATCTATGTACTCATGTTATTATTATGTAATTATAATTGTGTGATGTAATTAGTGTAGAAGTCTATTTATATTTCTATTTTTATACGTAATTTAGATAACACACTATCCCGAAGTATTCCTTGCGTTTTTTTTTTCCTGTACCCGAAGGTTGTCTGGAAGAAATTGCTACCTTAGCAATAAGGCCGCCTTTCTGTACACTATTATTTGAACAGATTTTTTTTCTGTGTATCTCTTGTATGCAATAAAGTATATTCTATTCTATTCTATCTATGCAAATTATTTCATTTAAATTGTGCAATTTTTATTTTTTCTAATTTGCAATTTGAACACGCTTAGTTTAATTGTTGCAAGATAGAGGCCTTCCGCAGCAAAGTTCCAGATACGCACTTGGTCAATAAACGCATTGTACCTGATACGCATGTTACCAAATACGCAGATAGCAAATAACGCGATGTACCAAGTGGCCTAATACGCAAGTGATCAAAAACGCAATTGAAGCTACATCTGACGCTCTTTTTTGTGTGTGGTTGATAAATTATTATGACATCATGTATTTGAATTATTATTATTATTTATTTCGTTGTCGATTTCAATTCGCAAACTTGGTTTATTATTTTCAATCGTAGCACTGCGGAGTACTTTGTTATTTTGTCTGTGATCGTGAGTAACCTGTTCCTCCTTGATATTAATTCCCTTTGGCGTGAATGGCTTCAATAGGTAGCAGACCCTTCAGCTTTGAATCGTTTCGCTAAATTCGTTTGAGTTTTTCTTAGCTTTGATCATTGCAGATCAATTAGTGCAAGTAATTGAGTAATGTAATGAGTTTCGAAAAAGATAAAATATTAACTTTATTAAAAATCAGTGATTTATGTTACATACGTATGAGTAAGTTCAGTTTTTCAATTAATATTGATGTGATACTTCTAAAATATAATATAAAAAAAAAAAAACACCAACAAGGGAATTTGAAAATCGAGCTGTACATATATTTGAAAAGAACAAATTTTATTAGTGCAAAATGCAAATGCAAAATACTTGCTTGTACAATATTCTTTTGAACAACAAAAAAAATAATTCCATACCAATTCTTGCAATCATACTAAGTTATTACTGCAATTATAGCATCACAAAACAATGGCCGAATAAAATTTGTTTTTCATACAAAGAGCTGTACAATCTGGGGGTCACCATCTACCCTACAGAATTTAAAGCGCCATCCTTAAACGCAAGGGCAGCCAACATCGTTCATCTCCCAAAAAAACTGCTCGAATAACTGTTAAGTTCGAGACTGTATTACTTATAAAAAGTCAAAAGTCAATTTTTTTTATTCAAATTAAGATTTTAACAAATCATTTTTCGACGTCAAAGTTATTATGGATGGCACGTTCTCTACCAGTGTACGCCCTCTGTGGAGAAGAACGGCCAGAAGAAACTCCACAGGAATTGTATCTTTTGTACTTTTCTTTTAAATATAATAAATAATTATACATAAGTCATAATTACAATCTACTCCACTGATTCGGAACAACAGTTAACCAGACGTTTTTATCATCTAAGTAATCATTTATCGTATAATAGGCCTTAGAACATAAAATATTTTTAATTTTAGTTTTAAATTGGCTATCGGACAGATTTACAATATCATCTGGTATTTTATTATAGAAGCGAATGCAGTTTCTAGTATTTATATTATGTATATCAGAATTCTTAGGAAATAGCATTTTGTTCTTCCGGACATACAAGATGTTTTCAAATATGTACTGTGAGTATATAGTATATATCTTATATAGTATATATCTTTGGCCCGCAAGATGTCCGTGCGCCCACCTCGTCACTCCAAAACACACACGCCTCCCACCTCCCACCCACCCCGCGCATCCCTTAAACTTAGCTAAAACCCAGTAAGTATTGTTTCCGCGCTCGAAAGGTCTAGGCAAAAAAAACAGTAAGTAGTTAAATACTGTTATTTTGTCAAGGAACTTAAATAATCGATTGCTAGCGTATTTCTCTTATAACACAGTATCTTAGATACTGTATTGTTGCCATATTATAATATATTATAATCTTGAAATCTTGAGCTAATCTATAACACAGTATTTGGAAAAAATGCTGTGTTTTAGACTAGCAAGAGCATTTTACTGTGTTCTTATCTAAAGTTTGTTCCTCATTGTATTTATTGTTTGGTACCATTAACACAGTAACCTCTTACTTACTGTTTTCAAGTTATGTAATACCTACAACATACTGTGTTTTGTTCTATTATTTGGTCTTAATTTGTTAAAGTTACTGTGTTTTTAGTTACCGTATCTCTGGAACCAGAAGTGCTAGAAATAAACCGAAAATTTTGCCGGGTAGAGTTCATTGTCATTGTTACGGTAATAAAATAAAAGTGAAAACAGAGTAACTTGAGATACTGTGTTTTCTGATACGACGGCAGAATTGTCTCATCTAAATTGCGACATAAATAAAATTTCAAGGAATTCATGTCAGCTGCTTAGTTGTTTTTAGTTTTCGTTACGTGACATTTTTACGCTTCGCTTCACATTTAATTATTCAAAAAAATACTTTTGCAGTTTGAACTTTGAAAGCTAGAAAAGAAACATGACTTTTGCTGACCGATCCTGAAACAAAGAAAGGCATTATTTCATTTCAGCCCACTTCTTACACGCTAGGACAATGCCATTGTTCCTCCTCGCGATTATTAACAAGAAAAATAATAGCTGTGTCTTGGGATTACACGTGGAGACATTATTGCAATTTTTTGTTATAAGTTTTAATATTTTTCTTTATACGGTTGCTTTATTTTTTACTAAACTAGGTATTTTATTTTACTAAACTAGGTACATACCTACCTATCGTACACCAATCAAAGTCGTGCAATAATCGTGTATTAATCATTGGACATGATTCGGTCAACCCTAAATAATACAGGCTCAATATTTCGCTAAAAATGACTGAAACGTAAAACACTTGTCACGCGGACTATAAACTGTCATTATTTTTACAACAGCAAAAATTGTCGTTGTTTATAGGTAAATATTGAACTAAATTTGTGAGTGTATAAGCTGTTGTCAATAATTATGATTTGAGCTTTCTTTTTTTTATATATTATATGGGTTTGCTCTTGACCCCGATCCAGCCCGAGAGCAGGGATGGGATCTACGATGTAGCGAGCTTAACCCAGAAGGAGTCAATTCTTTCACTTGGGATGTAAAATTGTATTATGGTTTATTCTAGATATTGTTTCGTGCGATCCACTGCAATCAAAATCAAACAATGGCCTCGATTCGGGATGTCAAGCTCTAATTCTAATTTTAAAATCCAGCTATCCTTTTCGTTTTTATGACCAATGAAAGAGAGGTGATGAACGAATGATATTAATTTGAACGAATGATAACCTAAAATAAGGCTAATATAGCTGTCAGTTTAAGAGATTTTTAAGTCGCATGTTTTAAGTGCTCTCTAAAATTGTGCAATCGACACGGCCATAAGGTTCAAATTCGATGTTTTACAGTTCTAATATTAGAATGGCCATCTCCTGTCCCTTTTCAATCTTTAAAAGGTAAAAAAGACAGACTAACTTAAAATAAGGATTAGAGCGTGACAGTGTGAATCGGGGCCAATGTATGTCTTTTATGTTTTCACCTTTCACCATCGGACGAAAGTTAAATTCCATAAGTAAATTCGGATTTCATGTTTGACGAGAGAGCCACCTGCGCTGAGTTTAATCCTTGTATGCACATTATGCGATATACAATCTCCATATGAAATCCAACAATCACAGAGCGGCTCAATGAGGATACACACGTGAAATTAAAATTGGGAAAGTAGGATTTGCACAGTTTTATATCGTTACTTGGAAGTTATAAATAAAGTTTTAAATGATATTCTGGATGAAAATTTTGTTTATCTATACTATTATTATAAAGAGAGAAGTCCGTACTGACTGACTGACTGATTGAAATTTATTTATTTGGATTTAGACTGACTGACTCATCAACGCACAGCCGAAACTACTGAAGCTAGAAACAACAAATTTACACAGTAGGTTACATTTATGGCGTAGGCAAGCATTAAGAAGAGATTTTGGAAAACTCCCCCTCTAAAGTGGAAAAAAGGGGGATTCAAGTTTGTATGAAAGTCCGTCATTTTAAAAGTGGGGATCATGAAAATTTGGATTTAGACTGCAATGAATAAATCATTTGACACGTGTTTTAGCATTTTATAAAAATCCCTATTTTGAGGGGAAAAGTGGGGATTAAATGATTGTATCGTCAGTGGAAAGGTAAAAATACTAAAGCGCCAAAGTACAACTTTACAGGAGAGACGATTAACACCAAAAAGGCGTCGCTTTAGTCATCGGCCTAACGATCAGACCCAAAATTTTGGATGGTTAAAATGCCAAAAAGTCCTCAGATTAACAACCCACCTAAAATAATCGACGCAAAAAAAAATGCAATCGAACTGTATATATAATATAACTCATTTTCGCCAATTTGGCGCTAGTACTTTTACGTTTCCACTGACGGTATGGAAAGTCTGTCATTTCTAAAGGTAGGAACTTGAAAATTTGGATTTAGGCTGAGATTAATAAATCATTTGACACGTGTTTTAGCATTTTATCAAAATCCTTACTTTGAGGGGCAGAGTGGGAGTTAAATGTTCGTATGTAAAGTCTGTTATTTCTAAAGGTAGGAAATTGAAAATTTGGATTTAGGTAGAGGTTATTAAATAATTTGACACATATTTTAGCATTTTCTTGAAATCCCTATTTTAAAAGGAAAGTAGGGATAAATGTTATTATGGAGAGTCTGTCATATCTAAAGGTAAGAACTTGAAAATTTTGATTAAAACTAAAATTATCAAATGATTTGACACGTGTTTAAGCATTTTTTCGAAATCCCTATTTTCAAGATGAAGAAGGGATTAAATGTTTGTGTGGAAAGTCTGTCATTTCAAAAAGATAAGAACTTAAAAATTGGGTGCAGACTGAGATAAATAAATCTTTTGACACGTATTTAGGTACTTTTTTGAAATCCCTATTTTAAAGTGGAAGCAGAGATTAAATGTCTGTACGGAAAGTCCCTCATTTGGTATCATGAAAATTTTGATTTATACTGCGATTAATAAATCATTTGACAAGTGTTTTGGAATTTTATCAAAATCCCTATTCTAAGGGGGAAACTAGGGATTAATTGTTTGTATGGAAAGTCTAACATTTCTAAAGGTAGGAACTTGAAAATTTGGATTTAGGCTAAGATTAATAAATATTTTGACACGTATTGAATATATATATATACGTATATATTTTCGAAATCCCAATTTCATAGGGAAAGTAGGGATTCATGGAAAGTTTGTCATTTCTAACGTAAGTACTTAAAAATTGTGATTTAGACTAAGAAAAATAATCGTCTGACATGACTCTCATATTTTTTAAACCTATTTTGAAGGGGAAGTAGGGATACAATTTTGCTATGGAAAGTTTGTCATTTCTAAAGGTAGGATATTGAAAATTTGGATTAAGACTGAGATTAATAAATTATTTGATACGTGTTTAAGCTTTTTACGAAATCCCTATTTTGAGGACGAAGCAGAGTTAAATGTTTGTATAGAAAGTCTGTAATTTCTAAAAAATTAATACATGATACATTGGAGTTAGACTGAGATTAATAATTCAATTGGTACATGTTTTAGCATTTTATCAAATTCCCTATTTGAGGGGAAAAGTAGCGTTAAATGTTTCTATAGAAATTCCAGTTCAAAAGTTAGGAAATTGAAAATTTGGATTTAGGCTAAGATTAGTAAATGATTTGACACATCTTTTAGGATTTTTTCGAAATCCCTATTTGAAAAGGGAAGTAAGGATTAAATTTGGTATGGAATGTCAGCCATTTTTAAAGTTAGGTACTTATTCGGTTCGAGTTCCAAAATGTTTTTGAAATCCCGACGTAAAGGGTACCCCGTCCTTAGAGTAGGTATTTAAAAAAATGATAAAAATCGAGCCTCCTCCTTTATGAAGTTGGTTAAAAATGTGTTAAAGTATAAATTAATCTACCTCGCGAAACCGGGGCGGGCCGCTGTTTTATAAAGTTGGTTAAAAAGTGAATTTTCAAAGAAAGAAGGATTTTTTTTGAGGGCGGTAACTAAAGTGGTAAAAATTAGTCTAATCGAAAAAAACATTTTATACTTATAAACAGCAATAATTTAAATATAAATACTTATTTAAACTTAACAACTGCGTGGTTAAGTAACAAGTTTTTGGTTTTCCTTTTCATAATTTGAGCCGCCCCATTTTAAAATGAAAAATGGATTCACTGAAAACATTTTTGAATCTCCTCCACAATAAGTGCTTAATGGAAGCGGATTATTGGCTTTCGTCGCGTTATTTTGAAAATCTTTTGTACAAACGTTGTCTGAAAATATTTTTTTAGTTATTTTTATTTGGGCCTAAGTGACATTTTATAACGTAAATAGTTCATTATCCATATTTTGAACACTTGATATGGTAGCTAATAATTTATTAATAATAATTTATTAGCTACGATACCAAGTGTTTAAAATATTAGTAATAAGTTTTTCCTTTCAGGTTAAAATTCGCGCTCGCTTTATTACCAATCTGGTAGAAATAGCGATTAGGGCTGTCAAAAAGAAATTCTTTTGTGTGCAAATTCAAATAAAAAGAGTTCACGTATATATAACCGTTAGGTACATTACAGATATAAAAAAAAAAAATTCAATTAAATAATACATAAAAATGGGCAAATGCACTGGTGATTAGCTGAAGACTCATTAGTGTACAGCTAATACAATATTGTATCTTTTAAACATAATTAGAAGTATATTTGCCGAATTTATAAATAAAATATCTCTTAGTTTTTCGCATTTTATTTTATGTTATGCCATCTAATAAAATATCCAAGTAGGTAATGAAAACCAAATACAAGCAAATCGAATGAATTTAACAGCAAAAGTTAAACAACAAATTCCTGTACACGAAACAGAATCTCCGAACGGTCGTTCATTTAATTCGGGTGTAACGACCTAAAATTTCCTCCAATGGAATTGCAAATGAGATCTGTCTGCCGACAAAAGAATTCTCTGCGATTTCTCGGACTCTTATACCCGGAAAAGAGCCGTGATGACGCGATTCCAAATTCGTTTCACCCTTTTTGTTCATTTAAATGAAGACGCTAACGACCGCTCTTATGTGGAGGGAGCTTTAGTTTTTTTGATGCCCAATAGATGATTGATTACCAGCTGTATGGTCAGCATAAATTCGTTTGGGTAAAAGGGTTGTTCTTTATCTTATTGGTCACCTTAAGCGTTTGTCGCTGTATTTCCGTGATAGAAATTCGGATTATCAAAATTTACAGTACGATAACACTACGCTTTTACCCCTTTAGTATGTAAACGTAATCCCACCCAACGATCTTTAATTTTGAGATCGATCGATCAATAGATAGTTTAACATAAAAGATCAACGACACTATAAATTATATTGATGTCGTCGTATTGTGATGTTTCGACTAATCGACACAATTAAACACCTAATTGACAGCTAGATTTATGAAAGACCAAGATGTAAGACTATCACTATACATTGTAAAGCTATCAAATAGTGTGGTAGCATTATTACAATACACACATTTTGTAACATTTCACGCTCGCGCTCTACGATTTTTGGCGTAACATTTTCATAAGACATAACTTAAATGATTCTACCTAGACGACATTTCCCGACTTTAGACGAGTACTTATTTAACATAGTCCCCGCTATGGGAGTGGGTCGTAAAACGTACCCATTTCCCCTTGCAACTTTGTAAATGTTTGCAGGAAATAAAATAATAAGTGTTCCCTACTATATAAGTGTCCTCACTCGTCTTAACGGTTCTGCCAGTTAATTTGTACCATCGGCGTAACAGCATGGAAGATACGGCCGTTTTGTTGATATTGAACTGAGTTGTGTTTTAAGTGATGAGCGGGATAAAAATCGTCGTTCCAAATAAAAAAAAAATAGAATGATGTAAAAAAAAAGACTTTTCGTCGTTCCCATACACGCAACAATGTGTAAATGTCTCACCTAGATTCTTACCTAGGTACTTATATTACCTAGTTTCACTTCAACTTTAGCGTAAAAAACCTGAGGTAATGTGTCTGATGTGTTTTGTATGTTATTTTTGGTGCATTTTCTACTTCATAGTCTTAAGAAATTTCTCCAGCAGTTTTCGTCGTTGCTCGTATCTTGACCTCCTTACCATGAGCATAACAGGAAAACAGGCGTCACTCCCGCTTCCGTACCGAAGCGAGATGACACCTTGAGTAATAGTCTCCGAATTCGCATCACGTCAGGCCCCTTACACAATTTTTCTTCGTAAAATATTGTACGCCGCGACGGTCCGAGAAATGAATACTTTCTCGCTCTTAAATCTGCGAAAGCGCGAACTTTTTATGAATTTCTTTACTGATAAATAGCAGAATTAACGCACCAGCCGTTTTTCCCAACCGATCAAAAGGAAGAAACGAGGTCACTCGTGGAGCATTAACACTCGAAAATACAAATTATAAATGAAAACGACGCGGGTAATGGTGTAGATGAGGACAACATTTTATTCGAAGAAAATTAAGAAGAATTTAAGCAAGAAGATATATCTATATTAAAAAGTACAGCTAAACCTGACGCCATTTTGGTATACCACCTAACAATGTTTCTTGGCTGACATTTAACGGTTCTACCTCTATCTCCGCACTAATTAATGGATGTTCAAAGCGTGTCAATTCAAGTGCTGCCCGCCCGCCCTCAATTAAATGCACGCTCCAATCCTAAACTTTAATTAAAAAGGAAAAAAAGAGGTAGATGTCTTAATTTTAGAGCTGTCAAACGACAAATTTGAACCTTAGGGATGCGTCGATCAAAAATTATGCAATTTTAAAGACATTAGCAAAGAGCAGACATTAAAAATCTTAATTTAAACAACTTCGCCCTTATTAGGTTTATAATTTTTTTTTAATAATATCATTCGTTTATCTGAACTTATCTCCTCTCTTCCATTGGCCATAAGAATCTGAAGGATAAAATAGAATAAGTGCGTGGTTTCATAAATCGAGGCCAATGTGATAATTACTTTTGTGTGGCAAAATATATTATTTAACTACCTATTTAAATTGTTCAAATTATTACTACCTAAATAAATGTACAATGAAAATTATCTGCAGCCACGCCACGGCATGCAACGTTGC
Source organism: Carpatolechia fugitivella (assembly GCA_951230895.1). Taxonomy (NCBI): domain Eukaryota; kingdom Metazoa; phylum Arthropoda; class Insecta; order Lepidoptera; family Gelechiidae; genus Carpatolechia; species Carpatolechia fugitivella. The sequence goes on from OX579658.1 coordinate 5,673,546, forward strand.
ACGCAAGTAATGTGGGGTAGCCTCTAAATATTCAGCAAATATTTTCATACATTCATATAATAGAATATTGATTTAATTTGTTCAACAAGAAAATTATCTATACTTACTTTGCTTTTATTTTTATGCACAAAATTGTACAGAAATATATTATTTTTATTTGTTTGGTTTTCCCTTAGATAGCTACGCCAGGCAACAATAAATTAAAAACCTCAAACAAACTACCTGCAGGTACAAAATGATATAAGGGAAGTTGTATGTTCACACAGACTATAAAACCATTAAAGGATATTGTAAACTCAAGTTCATTAGTGTAGTCCTCGGAGGAAAAAGGACCTCCGAGGTGTAGTCATATTACGTGTACTTAGATTCTGAAATTATTCTAAATGTATTTTTTGAATGAACAAACCCAACATCAGTGTTGCGTGAGATAACTTAACCTTCTATAATAAAACATCCACCGTAGAAGAGCTAAATCTCAACAATTCTGATGGGGATTTAAGTCTCCCGTTATCAAGTCTTCGCTCAATCGTCTATATCCCTTTTGTTTTGTTTTTTTTTGAACGGACTAATCGCTATTTCTACCAGAGTGGTAAATTAGCAGGCGCGGACTTGTGCAAGGCTCGTACCCCTTAGAAATTTATGACAACGTATATGGGGGCGCCCCCAGACGAGCACGGAGCTAGGCCCAGAAGGTTGCCAGGGCGAAAAACGCGTCGGAGAAGAATGATACCTACTGGGCCTTACTGAATTAATTCTACGATTAGATCCGCGTACCCGCCGGCGGGTGCGGTTTCTACTTGAAGGGCATTCTGTAGTAGTGTTAGACCTACACGCAATGGCAACTTTAATCATGACGACACGGTGATATCATCATCCGGATCTGAGGGAGCGTGTCGACGCTTGAACCGCGTAGTGGGGTGCGGAAAATAAATAGACGCTGTCCTCACCAGAAATATGTATGTCCCTTTTGTGGAGGAAGATGCATTTAATACCTCGGTCACTCAACACAAACATCGCCTATTATATTCCAACTACTCGACGCAGAATTCTCTAAACCTTTCTATTTCGATATTCCCAAGTCGTCTTCAAATTGTGGGGTAGGGTGAGGTGGGATTGGCGGGGGGCGGTGTTTGGCCGTTCTGTTAGCTGTGGTTCTGGTACTTTTTTAAATTCCGTGCCTCAAGTGTAGTCTTCTCCTGTTATCTTTTCATGAGAACTTCCGTGGAAATCACTTTGCAATGAAGTTAGCGGCGCGAATAGCACCAGTGAACCGAGAAATTAGTTCCAAGTTTTCTTAGACGAACAACTGGCGTATGAAATGTAAAGTTGGTTAGCTTTTGAATTTTGATCTTGTGTGAATTTTCTTCATGTTGCAGCTAAAGTTCAGTTCCTGCTAAATTGTTGCTATACGTATAATAAAAGGAATGCATACATACATATCAAGATCACACTCCTAATACCGAAGGGATCAGCGGAACTTTGGTGGACTTTCAGGAAGCACACCCCAAAACCACGTTTAAATATCTTTGGGTCTTTTTCTTTTTCATCGAGTAGGTTGTAAGGTCGACAAAAGACCTCACAAACCCTAGTGTCAGTGTTATAGAGCCACCAAAGGCCACTGACATGGTTCGTGTAACGACTAGTTAGTAGCCGGGACCACGGGTGCCTTCCGAAGCACGGAATCATCATTCTTTTCGGACAATCAGGTGATTCAGCCTGCAAAGTCCTAACCAAACTGGGGAAAGTCTCACAAAGAGATTTTTGCTTGACGGTGTACCCACCGGGAATCGAACCTGGAACCTCCGTAAGGAGCGGCGAAATCTCGACCACTCGGCCATGGAGGCTGTTGTTATCTTTGGGTTAAGAGTTAGCTATACGCACCAAAAAGGAAGGTACGTGTATGTTTCTTAGTACATCAAGTGATAGAAGAAATGATGTCTTGCAATATGTTATCAAGTGACAGGTTTATGGAATCATAGTTTTTATGTTACAACCGAGGCACATAATATATAATAGGGTCCTTATAGATACTTAGTTTGTTGCTGCAATCAACCATCATAGTAATTGCATAATATACGAATCTTGAATCAATAATAAATCAATAAGTAGACTTCTCGTATTTTTGGGGGGGTATTATAGTATGAAACTATCAACCCAATAATTCACAGAAAGATATACCTACATAATCTATTCGTTTCAAGTTCAAACAAAACAGTAAATGCGTAACAACTTCAAATTAAACACAAATATAATTACCAGCTGAATCTGGCCGCAAAAAGTAAAATGCAAATTAAAAAGAACTGTCTGCTTTATATTCGGCTCGCGTTCAAATGCTTTCGTACGCAAATAGCGACGATCTCGCGGTTTTAACAATATGCTGTGCGGCCGCCCCTAGACTAATTTATAATTTCCCGCGATTATGCGGGGGATGTTTTTTAAACCGTTTTTTTTAGAACGGCTTTGTTCTAAATTGAAATATTATTTACAGACCGTTCATAGAATTATGTATGAAAACTTTTAATAACAGCTGAAGGGCACTTTATTTACAACGTAACCAACAAAACTAGAACATTTGGAGGACGTTTTTAACTTACCTCAACCCTACGGTTTAAATTTTGTTTTTAGTTAAATATTGCCCTATTTTGTAACATAGCACACTCAACCATTGTGTTAGTATTGTCTTATTTCACAAGGTGTTCCAAAAAACAATGTTTAATTTACATTTCAATTCATTTTATTCAATCAATAGGTAGTGTCCTAATTAATTTGCCTAGAAAAACATTAAAAAGAACTCATTCAAAATATTTAGCCGTATAAAAGTGTCTGATACAAAACATTCGTGTTGCTTTCGTTAAACTTGTTATTTCCGTTTTACTACAAACTCGTCTCTTAACAGAACTAACTTAGTTCCTGATAAAACCAGGAGTCAACAGTCTTTGTTCCAGCACTTAACAGTGTTGACACACATTCACTTCCTAGTAATTGCCTCGAAGGCCCTCGTCTAGTCGCGTTTGCACCGAGACAGAAAAATGAAACAGTTTTAAAGGTAATAAAGTTACGAATTTTGTATTTACAGTTTTATATATTTTATTTTCTCTTTTTAATTTTAAACTAAGTAAAATTTTAATCGCGTTGAAAAAAAAAAGAAATAATTATCAATATTTGGACTCCTACCAACCTATTTTTATTTTAAAGCAGAATTAGTAGCTTAATAAATAGCAAATAAATAAATTATTATTACATGAAATTGCCAGCTTCATGTAAATTTTTCAAAACTTGAAAAAAAAAACGAAGTCTTTTATTTTAGTAATTAAATGAAATTGCATTGTTTATTAGAAACTAATAGCAAGAATGCTAATAGCTAGAAACTATAGCAAGAGGCTACTGCTTTACAATAACTCAATTTCTTAAGTGTGAAAGCAATTACTTACTTAGAAATTCCATTATCCCTGATTGATTACTTGCCACTTACCAGTTCCAAGTGTAAACACATCTTGAAGGAAATTGACCTCAGTCCTGAGACGCTGTTGGTACGTGTCTGACATACAGATGCATTGAGGAATAGATCTGGTTTATAATAGGAGCTTGGTAATTTGAGACCTGATTGACTTGGGGAGCCGGGCGTAATAAATGGGCTGGCACCAAAATTGATTTCCTGTTACGCTAGAGAGGCGTTTTGTTTGGACAAATATCAGATCAAGGAAATTGATCGTGTCGTATTAACTGATCGACCGAACAATGCTCGATCTTGAAGATATCTCTATCCGTGTTCTATAAAAAAGTGTTTGATTCGTTCATGCGTTTCCGTGTCAAGGGTGTGTGATTTTATTTTATTTGAAAGTAATGACACAAAACTTGGAAAGTAAATGATTGTCTAAATACAAAACTATCTAATTTCTTACAGCCGTTTTCGGCTCGTGCATATGTTAAAGGAAATCGTACGCTAGATTCTAGCGGCTAGAAGTGTTAGTGATATCTTTTGAGCAGCAAAATTAAGAAGAAAATTTAACACTGTTTCAATTTGATGTACGTATTTCTTTAAAGCTGGTTGAGGCAGAAAACCAGTAGAAATATAACAGTTCAAAGCTAGTCAAATCTGGTCAATGCTATTATACACCTTGCAGTACCTATTAAATTGAAATAGTGTATGCCGACTATTAGTCAGTACAGCTCAACGCCGATAAGCGCTGGCAGACCAGCGTTTAAAAATAACGAAAACTTAGAAATCCGGAGCACAAAGCTTAAATTTTCCTCTAGAAAAAAAATCGTTATTCTAAACGAGTGAAGTATTGTAACAAAGGAACTTTTTATCCTATGAATCTCATCAGCACAAAGTTTCTTTTCATACCGCGGCTGCATGAAGTTGGGTAGCAGCTGCAAGCTTCTTGGCAAGTAATTATACGTTTCTACGTCAGCCTATACCAAAAAGAGGGAACTTTGCCTTTGCGCACATTAAGCTGTACTACTGTGTTGTGCAGACGGAGAGATTTTGAACGTTGCTAAAAAAATTCACAGATTTACAGACTATCGAGCACATTGGAAATGAATTTACGGAATTCGTCAAAAAGGTTAGGTTACAGGGCAAACCCTTAACCCGATCGACTTTGTTTTAGGCTCAAATTGTAGCTAACTAAATTGTCCAGAGGATTTTTTCTCAAATTTTTGATATCATTCTCAGGCGATCAAATTTTACATAAATCAACAGATACCTTTGACCAGCAGCAGAGGTTTTCATCCGCCTCGAGTCTTAGAAAATACAATACAACAAAAAAATACAATACGATACAATATTATTACATTAACGACATACTTTACTATAGGTGAGATCAGTCAGCCATGAATTTAATGAGTTGGTAGTGGAAAATGCTTTATTGAAGGATGTAGAGATCTTGAACGCTTTTGTTACGATACAATATTTATTTCACAAGTTTCTTATTTGTTGTAAGCAGTAATAATATATTTTTTTCGTTGTACAGTTCACTTGTTTATAGTTTTTAGAATAGAAAAGTAAATAATTATTTATTTTGAATTAAATTTTGATTTCCGAACAGAATATTGTCGTTTGTAGCAGAATTTTTGCAACGGCCAGCGCTGTGCGGCACTGGCTCTGTCGCAAAACTGCCAAAACTGTCTTAAATTTATTTTATGAATCTTCTTCTTTTTCTTAGCGAGTCGATGGCAAGTCGAATTTTATAATGTTGTAGCCCAGAATGTGGCCACTTGGACGGCGGATTGTGTGGCGTCCATCAAATCTTGCTGCGTGTAAGTGGCAGGGCACGCAGGGCATGATGTCAGGGCCATCGTCTGTACTTCTCCGCACACACAGTTTAAGTCAGTATTAGTGGAGAATCCCCACCTAGACATGCTATCTTTACTCCGGCTGACCTGAGTCTGAAGTCTATTTAAAGACTTCCAGATCGGCCACGACAACTGATGTCCGGGTGGGAGATCCTCAGATGGTGTGACAAAGGGGCTAGGAAGGGAGACTCTGTGGCGCCATTTTATGAATGTACAATGTACATTAAGTAAAGCCTACACAAAAAACATTTACGTAGCTGTACGATTTCGAACCTAGATAAGGTTATTCCATTATATCAGGTAGAATGAGTTGAATATATAGGTATAATATTACTAGAGATCCGCCCGCGGCTACGCTCGCGTTATGTAAGATTTTTTAATTAGTTGAAAACCCTATGTTATATCCTGTGTCCAGGTTACAAACTTACTCCATTCCAAATTTCATCCAAATCAGTTGAGTACTTCTTAAATCGTGAAGGCGGACCAAGCATCCAAACATCCAAAATATATTTTCACGTTTGACTTTGAATCTTTTCTGTGAATTCTCTTTGAATATTTCCTAATAATATCAATTGAATTTTGATATCAACGTCGGTGTATAATGACTAGGAGCGCTGCCTCCCGTTCGGTATACGCTATTTCGATTCCCACAAGAATGTGTTTTCTAATTAAGAATTCATAATAATATTACTCCTGCGCACTGATTCAAAACATTTGTGTAAATTCGACTAACCTGCAAACCTGCCACGTATAATACTAATAATACTTACCACTTTTTGTATAATTAACAACTAAGTATCAATCAATCAATCAGACTAATTGCAACCACCACCGCCACCAGCGACCTTCCTCAAGTCATCAGTCCACCTGGCAGGGGGCGTCCCACTCTACATTTCCCGAGACGTGGTCTCCATTCGAGAACTCGTCTGCTCCAACAAACCCTATACCTACCTAATTATATACCTAATTTATATTTTTAATATTCATATTACTAGTCATTATCCATCAATTGTTAATTGCAGCACCTACTTAAAATTGTTACCGTAGTACCTAATCATATGAATAGTTCTAAGTTACTTGTCCAAAGCCAAGTTAGATCGCCCGTAATAAATAGCAAGGATCTGATCTGAACTGGTCCTTACCTATCTGACAAATAAACACCCACTGAGGGCGAATAACATTCAGTGGAAAAAAAACCTAGCCAGCGTGGCTCACTTCAGGTTAATTCAGAATAAGCTTTTAGACCCCTTGATGAGGTCATAATACGAGGAGGCGTCAAAAAGTAGTGAGAACGACATACTCCTTGGTAAGAAAAAAAAAACTGGCAGGCATAGCTCAGATACATATTTGTAATATTAATAAAGAAAAAAATCTTCGATTCTCTTTTGTTTTTTTTCTTAATGTAGTCATTTGTTTGCTTCGTGTCGGAACGTGTTCTCGAAAATGGAGAAAAACGAAGTGCGAGCCGTTATTAAATACCTCTGTTTAAAAAAGTTAACGACTCAAGAGATTCATTGCGATTTGGAGGCAACATTAGGAAAGTCTGCTCCGCCGTATTCTACTGTCGCAAGGTGGGCTTCTCAATTTCGAGTAGGGAGAACGAGCACGGAAGACGAACATCGTTGCGGCCGTCCATCGACGTCAGTCACCCAAGAAAATGTTGCGAAAGTCGAGAAAATTGTATTGAGCGATCGAAAAGTTACCATCCGATACTTAATTCAAGAAACGGGCATTTCATATGGAAGTATTCAATCCATATTGAAACAATCTTTGAATATGAGAAAAGTTTCCGCAAGATGGGTGCCGAGAATGTTAACCGACAGTCAAAAACAAAATCGACTTGACATTTCGAAGATATTGTTGGACAAGTTTCAAGAAGATACTGAGAACTTTTTGTCTCGTTTCGTAACAATGGACGAAACATGGGTCCATCATTTTGATCCTGAGACAAAAAAGCAATCTTCGCAATGGAAACGGCCATCATCACCGACCCCGAAGAAGTTTCGTGCCGTGGCATCGGCTGGCAAGGTTATGGCCTCAATATTTTGGGAATCAGAAGGGATATTGTTGATTGATTACCTGGAACGTGGAACCACTATTACAGGCCAATATAATGCAGCTTTGATTCCCAAGTTGAGGAATGCCATCAAAGAGAAAAGGAGAGGGAAACTTCGAAGGGGCGTGCTGTTTCATCACGACAACGCACTCGCGCACAGGTCGGCAGTTGCGATGACTGCCATTCAGCAAGCTGGCTTCGAATTGGTTGACCACCCCCCTTATTCACCAGATCTGGCGCCTAGCGATTTTTATCTGTTCCCTAAATCGAAAGAATACTTAAGGGGAAACAGGTACGAAGACGATAACGAGGTGATGGATGCCGTGGAGAGCTTTTTGCAGGACCAAGACAAAACTTTTTTTTTCAAAGGGATTGAAGCCTTGGAAAAGCGCTGGACTCGGTGTGTAGAGAGACTCGGAGACTATGTAGAAAAATAAATTATTAAGTTATCAATAGTCATTATATTCTTTTTCATTCTCACTACTTTTTGATCCCTCCTCGTATATTAATTAGCTGCTGATGATGAAATTGCCCAAAATGCGATCGTCTCTGTCGCTCTCGAGTCGGTTTGTACAGCCACAAATGCCACTGGTGCAATCAGACCGTTTATGACGCTGCTTAAAACGTCTGAAAAGACAGAAAAGGGCCAATGATGATGATTATAAAATTAAGAAAAATATGTGTCATTCTTCAATAAACAAGCTCCATTTTTGTCATGATACTTTTGATAATCTTATACCTCCTTTCATTACTGCAGAGTTATTGTTACCTACAGAATAATATTTTAAGTAGTCTTTTGTTGGATTCAATCATCGCTATCTTGAGAATTAAACAACAATAATTTTAACATTGTTACGAATTCAAACTTGAAAGTGGCTGTGGTTAGATAATTGAATTGTGAATTCTAATTCGATTAATACCTAACAATTCAATTTACAAATGCTTCGAATCAAAATTAAGAACGCTGGCAAACATATTTTTTGTTTTGATAAAGCAAATTATAAGAAAATACCTAGTTCTAAAACTACGCACGACATTAAAAAGTTAGGCTTTCTTTAAGAATTTATTGAAAATATAATTATTTAAATGTGAAATTTAAATTTCTCTCAAGACTAAATTAAAACAAAAACCACAATTGAAATGTATTTTTAACTGAATTATATTTTTAGACCAGTCTCTGTGCTTGAAATCATTCAGATTGTTAGAATTGGAAATTAAATTTTTCTATAACAATGTGATAACTGATAGGATAGGTAAGTTATATAGGTACATCTTTCTCAGTACCTAGTGTGACATAGTAAGTTTGAAACGAATGTTACCTTTGACCTAGCAAACACTCTATCTAGTATTGATATATGTTCCTAGTTATTTTAAGTTTATTTATCCTTAAAAGCGAAATAAATTGTGGTTTTTGAACAAAAAATAAAAAACAAAAAGATTGCATTTTGCCGTTAGTTATCAAAGTCAAAGAAGATGTTTAATTAAATAAATAAGTGCTACCTTTCTATACTGAAATACCTTACTATTGCTCATATTTATCGTATAGATAAGTGGTATTACTATACTACACCTACCTAACCTACCGTCATTACGGTTGCGTGAAAAGCAGCTTGATAAGCAAACATTTACGTGGTTTATAAAGTAATTTGGTATTTAATGCACATAACACAAATTTTCTCGGTATTCCCACCCGAGCAATTTACGTACTTGCTATGGACATAACCCAATTTTCTCAACGCCCTAAATTGCGCTACGGGTCTATTTTGGGTCATTGTTTGCTTTATGAAAACCTGTCATATTAATAAGCTTTTTATACACAATTGTCAGCAATATAATTTGAGGATTTTGCGTTTGAAAAAAAAAACTTCTTCTTTTTGACAATCTTAAATTCAATATTACCTGTGTATTTGTATGTTGACGTGCTCTTGGGGAGGCCTATGTCCAGCAGTGGACTGCAATAGGCTGATTGATTGATTGATTAATTTGTATGTTTAGAACAAATCTTGCAGCTGAATTTTGTAACACTTCTTCTTAGCTTACTAACTTGATAATATGATGACGGATGTTGCAGCCAGAATAACCTCCTCACGAGGTAAATTCTCAACGGTTTTATGCATGAGACATGAAACTTTGGATTAAGGGTAGTCTGCCTACAAGGATACATTCAAAAGGATTTTTAATTAAAACTTATTCCTCATATAGGTTATAAGGTCAACGACTACGAACCTCACAAACCCTGCCTGGTGTCAGTGTTATAAAGCCGCCACCAAAGGTCACTGACATGGCTCGTGTAACGACGACTTCCGTATATAGCAGTCGAGAGCCATAGTGCTTTTGGACGATCAAGTGATTCAGCCTATAACAGTCTATATCAACAGCTCATATACTATACGTCCCAACCGAGGGGCTAGAGCCTACCTTGAATAAGGGTGATTAGGCCTTAGTCGACCACGCTGGCCCAGTGCGGGTGGGTCTACTTCACCTACAACCTTTGAATTTCTTCGCAGGAGTGTGCAGGTTTCATCACGATGTTTTCCTTCATCGTAAGAGCGTTGAATAAACGTGCATATGAATTCAAAATTCGAAAACACATTGATACGTGGTGGGGATCGAACCCGCGACTCCCGGACGGGAGGCAGCGGCCCTAGCCACTAGACCAGCGACGTTCTATGATATAATATATAGGTATATATTAAATATACTAAATTTTAATGACTGACAGAGGACTTCGAACGGTTGACCACTTGACCACAGAGGCTATGAATAAAACTTGGAAGCTACTACCACTTTGGAATTTACGTCATACTTGAGAATATATACTTGTTTTTTATCTTCAAGTGCAGGTGCTAATTACTGCAATTCTTACACACTAGACGAGACTTAATTAGGAACATTCAGATGGTAGACTCGTGTCTGTAGACGAGCTAGCATGCAGCTTTTAGCTTGACTTTTGTTATTAGTTATCTTGACTTGTAAACCATGTAAAAAAGGGGACTCGTTCGAATTATCCGCTAAAGCGACAATTTATAATGGACACAGATTTTATCAAATATATAAAAGATTAATCTGCCTCTTTGTGTCGCAAATAGCTGAAACATTAAGTACATCTATAGGTATATAGGTAAAGACAATTTTCTTGCAGTTTAATAAATCAGCTTTACCAAGTGCTTTATGGAACTTTTTAGCTCAAGTATCTAACTAAAATCCCTAGGTGAAGTTTAAAAATGTAAACCACAATTAAAAAACTGAAAGAGAGTTGGAAAACTTTAAAAAATGTGGAACAAACAAAGCATAGTTCCTTTCCTGCTTTAAAGAGGCAACTTTACTTATTACTAACGACTAAGTTCTATTAGCAGCACAGGCTGTGATCAGGAGACTGGCTTTTCCAATACTTTCACAGTGAGCTGTATTGTATTGTATTGGATACTTTGTTGCAACACAGGATAAAGCTGGAGTGTGTTGTAACATAGGAAAGAAAGTGAAAAATTGCTGATACACTTACTGTTGAAAAAACAATATTTAAGAGTCATAAATAAAGGGTGTTATAATTTTAAAATTTGTGTCGATTAATATCCTGACTGATAAATAAATAAAGGGTGTTATATTTTAAAATTTGTGTCGATTAATATCCTGACTGATAAATAAAAATAATGATGTAAAATCGTCCATTTAATTCAATATTGTCTTCAATTTCAGTTTTACTCTCCACTGACCTTTTTCTCACATACGTAAAATCACAAAGGGTTGGGCTGAGGTATTAATTTCATTTACATAAAATTAATCCTCTTTATGAATACTTTATAAGATTATAAACACTTTTAGGTATTCCCGGTTGTTTTAGGCTTTTGTGGTAATAACCCGTTAGGTATGTGTTCTTTATAAATTATTTTCGAAACGTTTTCGATTTGATCATGAAACGTTTGACTTAGCTTCCCACCTAACATCATTATTTCCTACCTCGTTAAATAAATAAATTTCCTACTTTATCATTAACATTCATCATTAATAATGATTCATTATTCACTAAACCATGTGGTGACGGCAGAGTGGAATACATTTGTCACCAACCCCTACTTCCCATGGGTGTCGTAAGAGGCGACTTAGGGACTACACGGTCTACACATTAAACAGGGAATGGGCAGCAGCGCTCTCTAAAACAGTAACCTTTTAATCTGCGATCTCCAACCCGCCTGCCAAGCGTGGAGATTATGGCATAACCTGCTGGACTATGAGCCTCCTCCACTTAATCCACTTAATGGAATGGAGTGGAATGTTACGGGCCGTTGATGATTCACTAAACTATTACCTTGTCATTAAGCGATTGATCCGTGAGGAAAAATCTTAACACTTTTCCCTGACCTCTAATAATCAGGGACGGGACTACCCGTTGAAAAACCCCTTCAGTCGTAAGGGTTTTAAGTATTTACAGAATGATAATTAAAATAAAAATATGTTTATCAGATTCCTGGATAGGGTTTTCCTGTTGGATTTGCAAACGGTTTATTTGTAGCATAAAAAGAGTACAAGATATCGTTGATCAAGATCGTAAGGGTTCCAGTTCCTGCTAATAATACCTGCCTTATATTAATATAATATAAAACAAGTCACGAAAACGAAATGAAAACAAATTAAATGAAAACGCTAAGATCTAAGGCTTAGGCTCATTTGGAACCGGAACAACCACAGAAGTCTGTGTTGTTCTCAGTCGTTGAAAATGTATAGGAAGGCGCCTTTGCTTATAATATGGTTTATTCAAGATTGACAACACTTCCATGAAACCGTAAGATACCTAACAAGAGAAGAAGAAGAGGAAGATGAGGATAAAAGTGAGGAACAGCCAGACTATGTAGAGCATCGTTAAGTCATTAAATTGTTATTGCATTATAAATTATGTTAGTAGGCTTCATGTGGTGTTTGCATGGTCTTGTAACATTAATTTTAGAATTATTTGTGACATCTCATGAAGAAAGGTGAAGAAATAGAGGTAAATAACACAAGTACTATACGTTTTGGGCAGTTTTTATGAGCAAAATGTAATATTTTTAGGTTTGTGAGATCGATTATTGACGTAACTCACAGTATGATGCTGATAATAAAAGCTATCTTATTGGCCTTGAATTAAATTAGCTATTGTTGATATCAATACTCAACTTCACTATATTTACACATTGAACTACTCATTTCATTTTTTGCAATAATTTATAGAAAAAAATGCACAATTAATCAAATTTCTAAGCCTTTTTTACTACAAGACTAGAACGCTTAAAATAATACTGACAAATAAAAACGTCTTATTATTATTCGTAAAAAAATGTGGGTCAACAGCGTCGTAGTTAATTTAATGATATCGTTTTTTTACACAGTCGTAAAAGTAGGTTTTTTTACACAGCCAGTAGGTAAAAGGCACTGATAAAAAAAACTTACCTCTCTAGTCTGTATCGGCGTCCTGCCACGAGTCACTTGTAGCAAACATACAATGAGTATTGTACGTACCTACATCTAAATGAGTAGGTTACCATGCCGTCACACACAAAGCACTGGCAGAGTAGAGTTGCTTCTCGTTTGCTGTAATAAATTCAACATGTGCAAAGCACATTATGCAACACATGCAATTTACACTTTCTAATGTCACTATTCGTCTTGACCATCTAACTAAATAATGTTGAACTGTGGGAGTAGGTTTGCATAGACGGCTTTTTTTCAAGGATATATACAGAAGTGATAATAAGAAGCTTGTTGCCGTATTACTTATAGTAGAATAGATAATTCGTTGTAGTGGAGCCACCAAGAATCAAGCGTAACATACCTCAATGAGGCTAATGTACTATATGTATAACTTTAAACTTCTTTTTTTTTTAAATGTCTCATAAATGTTATAAGCCTAATGTATGTCACACAGTGTGGTCATACAATAATGTGACTTCAACGGATTGACCTCTACAACTACAAAATTCACCTTTATGACGTAACAAAGTGACCTTACGAAAGTGATTTCTACGATACTTATCAAAACGACGAAAAAAGTTTTTTCTACGACGTAGTAACTTATTTTTTTGAACAATAAGTAAAGCCACCTAAAAGTAATCTCTACGGCGGCGTAGTATAGTCACCTTTACGAAGAAAAACAAAAATAAGCTTAAGTCACCTTCACGGCATCATTCAGCAGTTTTATAGAATTGAAAATAGAGGTCACTTTACTATTTCGTATAGAGATCACTTCTTAGTCAAAGAAATCACTTCCGTAAAGGTAATTTTACTTTGTCGTAACCGTAGAGGTCATTTTCGTAGAGGTTACCTTTCTCAGTCGTATGAGTCACTTTTGTAGATATCACTACTTTATCTTGATGTTTTCTTTAATTATTCGTAGAGGTCACTTTACTCATATTCATATTAATTTAATCGTTGATATTATATTTTATTACTTTACTATGTTGTATAGGTCACTTCATTATCATCAAATTGGACTTATTTGATATTTTGGCGACTAAAACTGCAAAAAAAAAAAAAAAAGTCTGTGATCGAAGAGTTTAATGACCCGTTATTAATTAACACGTTGTATAAGTAATACTTACTTTAACAGCAAAAGATTGGTTCAAAATAGATATTTTATTATTGTCTGTCAATAGAAATTTTGAATAAAAAAACTTGAATAAAAAACGAAAAATATTGTTTGTATAATTTTATTGCAAACATCTTCATTCACCTCTTCTTCTCCTCTTTATTCTACCTCTTTATTCGTATATTTCATTCATTGTTTTATTTTTAAATCATCTAAAATAGCATTGAAGTTAGAGCGTTTCTCGGACTAGCCATTCAGATGCTAAGAATAGACAAAAGTAAGCTGTAAAAGCAGCTTGCACATGCAAGCCGGAGTCAGTACTAATTAGTCAACCCGGGAACTGGGTCAGCTCGGACCGAACGAATGACGGTTATAGAGTGGTAACACTTCACTAACAACGCTCTTTTACAATTCTTGAAAACCAAGTGTTCCAGCCATTTCAAAATCTTAAAAATATATTTATTTGTTCTTTATAAAAGAACTTCTAAAATTAGAATCAAAGTCTTTGAAATCTTCTTCTTATTTGGCTAACCAAAATTCCCAAATTCATCATGGACGGCCCCGTAGCCTAGTTAGTACTGGTAGTACCCCTACCTATGAAGCATAGGGTCGCGGGTTCGAATCCCGTCCAAAGCAAACATTCGTGAGACAAGCACTGTGTTTGCCTTGTGTCTGGATGTTGTTTATCTATAGTTATTATATAATTATATGTATCTAAGTAATGTATATAAGCTGTCTGATATTCATAGTACAAGCTTTGCTTAGTTTCGGATCAGATGACCGTGTGTGATATGTCCCCACATATATTTGTTAAATATTTATTTTATCTTGAATCGGCGGGGAACGATATCTTGTACTCTTTTTATGCTACAAATAAACCGTTTGCAAATCCAACAGGAAAACCCTATCCAGGAACCTGATAAACATATATTTATTTTAATAATCATTCAGTAAATACTTAAAACCCTTACGACTGAAGGTGTTTTTCAACGGTTAGTCCCGTCCCTGATTATTAGAGGTCAGGGAAAAGTGTTACGATTTTTCCTCACGGATCAATCGCTTAATGACAAGGTAATAGTTTAGTGAACCATCAACGGCCCGTAACATTCCACTGCTGGACTATGAGCCTCCTCCACTTAATCCACTTAAGTGGAGGAGGCTCATAGTCCATAGTATAGGGTGAAATAGTTCTCATATATAGAGCAGGTCACCCGTCTGCGCTCCTCGCAGTCGTCCCCCTTATACATACATACATACATACAAAGGCGACTATACTACGCCGCCGTAGAGATTACTTTTAGGTGGCTTTACTTATTGTTAAAAAAAATAAGTTACTACGTCGTAGAAAAAACTTTTTTTCATCATTTTGATAAGTATCGTAAAAATCAATTTCGTAAGGTCACTTTGTTACGTCATAAAGGTGAATTTTGTAGTTGTAGAGGTCAATCCGTTGAAGTCACATTATTGTATGACCGCACTGTGTGACATACGAGTACATTAGGCTTATAACATTTATGAGACATTTAAAAAAAAAAGAAGTTTAAAGTTATACATATAGTACATTAGCCTCATTGAGGTATGTAACGCTTGATTCTTGGTGGCTCCACTACAACGAATTATCTATTCTACTATAAGTAATACGGAAGCAAGCTTCTTATTATCACTTCTGTATATATCCTTGAAAAAAAGCCGTCTATGCAAACCTACTCACACAGTTCAACATTATTTAGTTAGATGGTCAAGACGAATAGTGACATTAGAAAGTGTAAACTGCATGTGTTGTATAATGTGCTTTGCTTGCACAAGTTGAATTTATTACAGCAAACGAGAAGCAACTCTACTCTGCCAGTGCTTTGTGTGTGACGGCATGGTAGCCTACTCATTTAGATGTAGGTACGTACAATACTCATTGTATGTTTGCTACAAGTGACTCGTGGCAGGATGCCGATATAGGCTAGAGAGGTAAGTTTTTTTTATCAGTGCCTTTTACCTACTGGCTGTGTAGAAAAACCTACTTTTACGACTGTGTAAAAAAACGATATCATTAAATTAACTACGACGCTGTTGACCCACATTTTTTTACGAATAATAATAAGACGTTTTTATTTGTCAGTATTTCTTTAAGTGTTCTAGTCTTGTAGTAAAAAAGGCTTAGAAAATTGATTTATTGTGCAATTTTTTCTATAAATTATTGCAAAAAATGAAATGAGTAGTTCAATGTGTAAATATAGTGAAGTTGAGTATTGATATCAACAATAGCTAATTTAATTCAAGGCCAATAAGATAGCTTTTATTATCAGCATCATACTGTGAGTTATGTCAATAATTGATCTCACAAACCTAAAAAATATTACATTTTGCTCATAAAAACTGCCCAAAACGTATAGTACTTGTGTTATTTACCTCTATTTCTTCACCTTTCTACATGAGATGTCACAAATAATTCTAAAATTAATGTTACAAGACCATGCAAACACCACATGAAGCCTACTAACATAATTTATAATGCAATAACAATTTAATGACTTAACGATGCTGGCTCACAAGACATAATGCGTAGGGCAGTGATTTTTAAAAGCAAAGATGTGTTGTGTTTATTCTTTTTCTTTCTCTAAACATTTCGCAATTAACATAACTGCGCAAAGTATATAAAAAAAGAAAAGACTAACACTTATAAGTTATTTATTGTACATTGTTTTATAACGTAATAATTATGACATACAAAATATTGTAGACAATTAGGTTATTATTGTTGCTACGAATGCTACGCCGTAGACCGTTGCAAAGGTCTACGAATATAAGTACAAGATATTTAAATTTGAACGATTCCATGTAGGAACGATTCACTATTATCTAATTGTTTTATTTTATCTTTCTACAAAATTAGCATATTATCTTATATTTATTCAGAGTTTTTAGGTTTATACAATTTCAAACTTCGCTTGTATTATTTTGTAAATCTCTTCTTCCATAACAGCCTTTTTAAAGGATAGGAAATTGCATCTAATTAGATTAGAACTCTGAATATTTCACCTCATCAGTTAACGCTTATGTATGATATAAAAAGAATGGAAAATTAATGACATATCTATTTCTTCAGTATATTTCATCTGAGACAAAGATGTATATTAAAATTAACGCTCAGGACCGGAGGGGTGCCCCGAATAAATTACTAAGCAATGAGGTCTATGCTTTGTTTCTGATGTAGGTAATTACATTACAAGACGTAGGTATGATGCGGATGTGAACCAAGATATTGTTTCAACAGAAGATCCAAAATTTAACCATTTTAAATTACTTAGGTCAGCTGATCTTTACAGAAGTGAAAAGCTTGTGTTGTATTTTAGAAATGTTCAGCGATTAGATTCTCGTTTGTTTTTTTAATTAAAGAGCTTTTTCAACCAAGGATATAGAATACTGCAAATAATATTTATTATTCTCATGGTATTAGGTAATATAATTCCATCTACTTAATTTTTCATAAGCAATTATCGGCGGACAAACAATCAAACAATTTTTGGGATATCGAAAAAATACTTAGCTGTTACTTTCCCACGAAACGATACAACTTTGTGTTTTGAAATACTCAATATTTATTGCTAGTATTTATTGATAGTATTGAGCCTTTCAGCGGAAAAAAACACGCATAGAAATAATTTGTTGATTCGTATCTTGTAGTTTTATTTCTACGGTTAAAAATAAATGGAATGACGAAGCAAGGAATCAAAATCAACGTCAGAATTGAAAAGGGGTGAAAGTGAAACAAGAGATTGTGTTCTTTTGGTGTTCGGAAGGGATCGAAAACCGGCCGAATTCGCATTTTTAATGATGTTCTCAAAATCTGCATAAAAATTAAATTATACACCATCGCTAAGCGTATTATTTTCAATTAATGGGGTTACTTTTTGAAAATAATTTATTTTAGCAGAGATAAAATTTCAATACCGTCAGAAAAAAATTAAAGGGACCTACAGTAAAGTAGCGGTTACAAGCCCAGTTAGTTTCTGATTATTATGATTTGCTGAGGGGGGATCGGGCAATACAAACCCGACGACCGCTACGACTTGAGAAGGATTTATTGTAGTTAGGTCCTATTTCATGATTGTTATAGGTTTCTAGCTGATCCGTTTAGTTGGTCGGAGTGAAAAAACAGGAAATATGTTAGACACAAATTGATAGAGTTATTTAAGAAAAACAAATAATTTTAATTTAAGGCCGGGTTATTGCAAAAATTAGCAACTCAACGCGGTTTAGTTGAAAGTTCAACCAACGTATTACTGAAATAATGTTCATATTAGCGTGCGATGCTTCACGGTGATTACGTCCGACGCCGCGCAGGAATCGTGCGAAAAACTCGTTTTTCTTGAACTCTTTTGCTTATTAACAGAAAATGGCAGATTTTATAAAAAATATAATTGATTTAAAATCTAAGTCAATAGTCGGCAAGTTATATTAACGAAAAAAAAACTATGGTTATTGCTTTAAGTTACGAGATCAAGGACGTAAAAAATTTTTTTTGCTGCTTTTTTTTTAAACCTTGTGCTTCTTATATCTAAATTATTATAATGTATTTAAAAATTCTACTCGATTTAAAATTTAATTAAGGATATATTCTGTTAGCATATATTTTTTTTACATTTATAGAATCAGTACAAGTGCTAGTATTTGATCGTCAAAGTAGCGACTATGGGCGCTATTTCCACATAACCCCGCCTTAATATAATACCAACCCGCATTGGGCCAGCGTGGTCGACTAAAACCTGATCGCCCTACTTCAGGGTAGGCGCGAGCCCCTCGGTGGGGACGTATCTGAGCTGTTGCTGATTTAATATAATAAATATTATGTGTAATAGGTGTGACAAAACCAGTCTTGTACGACAGGTTGATTTTTTTTGTCTAAAATACAACAGCCTAAACATAATATATACTACAGTTTTTATCAGGAGTACAATATATTTTTGTTAATAAAATAAAATAACCAAGCATTTCACTCAAAACCAACGAACTTATTGCGCAAAATAAAGAAACATGAAACAACCGTACAAAATTACTCACTGAAATAAATGTTAGTACTGCCTTCAGTCCGGAGGTAGTTAATACCGTGACCCGACGCTGAAAAGATGGATGTGCCTGAAGTCAAATAAATAAAAAGCGTAAAGAATGAGCGTAAAGGAGTCTACACTAATCTACGCGGATTCAGCTTGAGTCGATCAGATAAAAACTACAACAGTGATAGCTTAGTCGGTAGAAGGCTTGCCTTTCATTCTAAAGGTCCTGGGTTCATATCCCAGCCTGTACCATTAAATTTAAAATTCATGTACTAGTACTTTTCTAATCAGATTATCACTTGCTTGATGTTTCGGATGGCACCTTAAACAGTAGGTACCAGTTTACTGCTTTGCTGGTAGCCATACAGCCATGTCAGAGGACCTTTAAGTGGCTTAGAAAACCTTGATAATATATGGCGCCAGCCGTCAAATGCTGAAAGAAAGAAGAACTCAAAATTATTGTTTTTTTTAACTTCGGGTCGATCGGAACTCTGGTCTGAACGGAACGACACATCTTATTGCAGAGATGAAAGCTCTTTCTGATCGTCTCAAGCTGATTCCTTCTTTATAATTGTGGTGAGTCCCTAAGTAGCCTATTTCCCTTTTTTTGTTAAAATGTAGAGATTTAATATAGAATCCTTTGTTACCAAATTTACGTACCTATTTCATTGTATTTTTTACAAATTGTTTACAGTAAAAATGTGTCAGCTAGATCACTTTTTATGAGGATTGTTCATGTTTAAGAGAACTTGGTTTAAAAACAGCAGCGGAAATTTAGTAAAAAAGAGGCATATGTTTTAGGCATTAGTACAGACTTTTGCTTTACAAAGCTCAAATTTGACCCCATATGGAGTACCGCTCTCATATCTGGGCTGGAGCGCCTTAATACCAACTCCTTCCACTCGATTCCATCCAACAGCGGGCAGTTCGTATTGTCGACGATCCGAAACTCACAGACGGCTTTGGACACCCTCAGTCTCCGAAGAGACGTTGGCTCTCTGTGTGTGTTCTACCGTCTGTACAATGGGGAGTGTTCTGATGAGCTGTTTGACTTGGTGCCACCGTTACGCTTTTATCACCGCACCTCCCGCCACAGGGCAGGGGCTCATCCTCACGTCCTGGATGATCGACATCCCAAAAATATATAGGCGTCCCGATCTTTTTTCCCGCGTACCTGTAGGATGTGGAATAAGCTTTCCCCTAAGGTGTTTCGCTTTGACATGGGGTTCTTCAAAAGGCGAGTATACAGGGCTCTCAGGCTGGCAACGCATTGGCAACTCCCCTAGTGTTGCGAATGTCCATGGGCGACAATGACCACTTACCATCACTGTGGCTCGTCCGCTCGTTTGCTTGCATAATTATTATTAAAAACAAACCGTGGATCCAGAGATATTTGCTCATCATCATGGCTGTCTTGTTTTCTGTCATATCAAGTTTTAAACCTCCGTAAACTCACACAATCCAAAAAAACGTGACGCTCGGATCAAGTCAAAAGGGGTTATAATTTATACTTTTTTCTTACGTAACCCTAAAAATATACGAACGTAATTTACGTTATACGGCTGACAGGGGTGAGCATCTCTATGAATTTTTTATTGGCCGCAAATCTGTTTTTGGGTTCAAATACGATTTTCTTTGGGGATTACACACGTAATGTCGCGCATCTTCGAATACGAAAATTTTCGATTAAGGTTAATGTTTGTTACCCGATTGTGTTAAAGCCAATAGTTGTGTACAACTTTTTCCAGTATTGAACTAGAACTACTAACTTTATTTGCACGCTTATAAGAAAAATAATTTAGATACATTAATCATTGAAGTTTAACTTATTTATCAGTTCAAACAACAAACTGGCTGGACTGGCAACGAGGCTGGATCAATCTTAGATTAAAATTTTTGTAACACGACATTTAATAAGACAAAATGATTTTCTTATTTTAGTATTATTTGTTTCTTTGATAAAACAAAGTGTAAATTTCTAAAAGTTGTTTGCTGAAAGTGTCTCAGTACAAGACTATGATTAAATCGCAATGTAGGTTAAGCAGTCACCTAATTATACTAAGGAACAAATTGCTTAGTAACTGCTTGCTACCTACTCGTAGTTGCTACTACTTGTTTTGAACATAGCAGTAAGCGGTTGTAATTATACTTCGATTATTCACTCACTGCAGATCTTGAGGTCATCGTGGATCATCACAGCGGTACAGCGATGCTGCGCCCTCTTTCTCACCCACACCAAGTTTTGCGCATGCGGAAACTCTATTCTACCGTACCGTATTGGCAAGAAACCAACTTACTTGCATAGCTCAAGTTCCTCGAACCATAAAAGTAATACTCCAACAAAAGACATTTTCACTTCATTCGTCAAACATTGCATCAATCATATTCTTCATATCTCGATGACAAGCCGCCCTGAAGTTGGCTGAGCCTATCTGTCGGAGATTTTCCCGTCAATTATAAGGGCTTTAGAGACTCCAGACATGATTGATACGCCTATAAGGCTTTCCTTTCTTCGGTAGATTAAACTGTTGCTAGAATGTGGAGATAAGAAGCTTAGAAGCAATATTTTTTCATTTCGTATTTTTAGTGCTAATTAAAATAGAGTGGTAAACTGATTTAGATTTATCGATTTCACGATTTAATTATTATTCCAGGCACGGAGCAAATTAGTATTATGGTTGTTACCAAGAGTACCAAAGTACGAAACTTTTATAGGGGGAGCTAGGATAAACTGCTTGTCATCAATCCCAATAGCACAATAGTTCTTTGATGAGGACTCAGAAAGTCTCAAATAATATTGTTACAAAATTTGAGGATAAGCGTTGCACAACAAGGTTACCAGGTACCAGTGGCGAAGGGTCCATACAAGCCGATTCCCCTCGGCTTACCTTTCGAAAATCTGCTCCAACAGCCTCTAGTTAGTTAGTTAGTTAGTTGGTGGGCTCCCGTTTCCGCAATTAGACTCTGAATTGGTCCGTTTTACGTTCTGTTTTGGCTGGTTACTCCAACCAGCCCAGCTCCTTCCAGAAGCTCAGAAGCCTCCTGGGACTGTCACAGGCTTCGCGGAGTGACCCCACATTCTGGAGGATTTTTGCCCGTTGGTCAGTCAACCCTACGCATTCCAGGACTACGTGGGTGACCGTTTCTTCTGCTTCCAGACATCCTCTGCATAGAGGGCTGTCCGTCGCGCCGATGGTGAATAGGTGTTTATTGAGAGGTATGTGACCTGTTAAACTGCCTACAACTATTCGGAGGTTTTTACGGTTTAGGCTGAGAAGTCTGTGTGTTAGTCTCGGCGATAGTGTTGGGATCACCGCCTTCGACTGTCTGCAGCTTGTTAGACTAGCCCATTGGGCGTTGTGTTCGTCCCGGGTAATGTTGCACAGCCATGTTCTCAGTTGGCTGAACGGTATCGGCAGGAGAGGCTCAGGGCCCAACACCGGAGCCTCCGATCCCCTTCTAGCCAGTTCATCAGCCGCATCATTACCCAGTGATCCGCTGTGTCCTTTTATCCATTGAAGGATGACCTTATTCTTTGCACATACTCGCTCTAAGGCTAAGTGACACTCGAAGATAAGCACTGAGCTGCAGATGTTGCCTCGAAGTGCTTGGAGCACAGCCATGCTGTCGGAAAGTATTCTGATGGTAAAATCTTCAACCTCCCTTCTTAGAATGGCGGTGGCTGCCTCGGTAATTGCTACACATTCACATTGGAAAATAGAGCTATAGTCGCCTAAGGCCAGTGATATTCTGATGTTTAAGTCTAGTGAAAATACTCCTGCTCCGGTTCCAGACTCCATTTTAGAACCATCAGTGTATATTCTTAATTCATCCATTCCTGAATGATCCTTGCTAGCTTCAGATAGTTGAATTTTGTAGTTCTTGGTGAATATGTAGGTTTTGGGGACCCTGTCGCATGGAGCTTGGCACATTGGCTGTGATACTATAGCATCTTTCCAGAGTGCCGCGACATGGCCGTCCTGGTACATCCTTTCGCCCGAAAGTTTTAAGCGAAGGGCCGACATCATCGCCTCATGTTGGATCCATAGGTCCAATGGCCTAAGTCCTAAGATAATTTCCAAGGCGGCTGTCGGGGTGGTGCGCATACTGCCCGTGACTGCTGTGCAGGCAAGTCTTTGAAAGCGCTGTAGTTTGGATTTGACGGTAATTAGCTTGGTCCTGGGCCACCAAGCAATGGCACCGTATGTGATTATAGGCCGTATAACAGAAGTATATAGCCATAAGGTGATCTTCGGCGACAGACCCCAGGATTTCCCGACGAGTCTTTTACATTGCCAAAAGGTGATGCAAGCTTTTTGTAGCTTGTGGTCAATATGCTTATTCCAGAGCAACTTACTGTCAAGTGTCACTCCCAGGTACTTGACTTCATTGGTCAGGTGTAGCTCGGTATTGAATAACTTTGGCAGTCTAAGCTGACCTAGGCTGCGTTTGTTTGTGAACATTATTAGCTCTTTTTTAGTCGGGTTGACAGTCAGGTTGTGTTTGCTACACCATCGTTCGACAACCTTGAAGGCTGATCTGGTGAGATCGCATAGCACATTCTCAAAAGGTCCTCTAGTGAGAATGGCTAGGTCGTCCGCATAACCGACTGTATAGTGCCCGTTGTCATTAAGATTCTTGATCAGCTCATTGGCCACAATATTCCACAGGAGAGGGGAGAGGACTCCCCCTTGCGGGCAGCCTCTAGCAACTACTCCTCTGGTTGTGGTATTCACAGTAAATTGAATGGCTCTATACCTTAACATGTTGTTAATCCATCCGGCAATTGTGGATTCCACTCCATGTCTTGTGAGCGCTTGGCTGATACTGGTAAAATTGGTCTTATCAAAAGCTCCTTCAATGTCAATGAAGGTGCCAAGTGTTGATTGTTTGCATTGTAATCCTTTCTCTATGTGCGAGATTACGCTGTAGAGAGCGGATTCGGTGGATTTGCCTGAGCTGTAGGCGTGTTGATTAGCGTGAAGTGGATTTCGCAGCAAGGCATTGTTCCTAATGTCCCTGTCACACAATCTCTCCAAGGTTTTCAGGAGGAAGGAGGTGAGACTAATAGGTCTGAAGGATTTAGGCTGCGTATAATCACTTTTGCCGGGCTTGGGGATAAATACTACTTTGACTTCCCTCCATTGTACTGGTACATAGCGGAAGGCAAGACATCCCCTATATAAAACAGTTAGGTGCCTGACCAGGATATCCGTACTACACCATTCCAGCAGCCCAGGGAAAATGCCATCCAGGCCTGCCGATTTGAATGGAAGGAAGCTGTTTATCGCCCACAGTACCTTGTCGTGGTTTACTACCTTGTGGGCCGTAGTCCAATCCGATTCTGCCGCGCTAGTGGATGTGGCTTCCCAGCTTGCATTTTTTTCGATGCAGCAACCGGGAAGGTGTGTTTGCAGCAGAAGTTCGCAGGTTTCAGCATCGGACTTGGTGTAGGTTCCATCTGATTTTTTCAGGGAGCCAAGGTTTCGGTGAGGTTCGCTGGCTAGAATGTTTTTTTACCTTGGCAGCTTGATTGTTGGTTTCGATGTTGGTGCAGAAGCGCCGCCAGCATTCACAACAGCCTCTAATGCTGATAGTAATTTACGTACACGCGAGCGCAAGATACATTGCTTTTTTCAATACAAGTCGAGGCGGACGGCGCTCTACAATCACGTCAATGTATATTCGATCACGCACGAGTCGCACGACCGACCGAGTTCGTAAATTGCCGTATACTCTGTCTCTGGCGCTCCAAGGGTTTACTTCCATATTTGCCTTCTCACGCGCATGTTGCCGGCGCTGTCAGTTTGATTTGAAACACATCCATTAAATGGCGCCATAGAAGTCGAGACGGGTCGGCTTCCCATAATTTATTTCTCTTTCTAACGCATAACGCATACGCGAGAGAGGAATTGATAAGATAGCAAAATTGAAAAAGAAGAGTTGCAGTAAGAAAATATATCGCGGGGTCGAAATTGTGTGATGTTGTGTGATTGGTCTAATTAGGATTTATATGGGGAAGTAAAGTGATACAATACATTTAATTAGTAAGTACGTGTCCGCCAATTTAGTGTGTGCTTGTTTGTAAACAGTGAAATTGTTGTTTTTACTGTGTTTTTCACGATCTGTTCAATACGGTAAGTTGTTGAGTGAATGTTGTGAGTTCTGTATGCTATTATGGCATTAATTCATATGGATTGCTGATCAACTGACTATTTGACTACTTGTGTAGCGATGAATTCCATTTTCCGAACTCACAGTTTTGAAAATAAAAAGCATGTAATTTAGTTAGGTAGGCCGCGCTCTTCCGGCTTACCTTTTTCAAAATTTCACCCTTCGCCACTGCCAGGTACTGCACTTTTTGAAAATTTGTTACCTGATAATTATCTATTTATAGACTGTTGTCTTAAAAAAATGCGAGATAATAATTTTACAAGACTGTATGAAGTCTTAACACGTAAGAAATCTGTTTTGCGTTTTCCAAATATCATCTGCATTCACATTAACTTTCACACTGTATCTTTTCAGCTATATTCAAATAAATTTTATTATACCTTTGATGTTTGTGTAACTATTTAATAATTTAAACTTAATTCTAGGATTGAAACTAATAACTTTGCATAAAACACTACATTTAATATATGAAAATTATTATGAAATATAGACCCAAAGTAAAATTCGCTTACATTTTAGTATAATTCACACTCCGTTTTTGTACTGAATTAACGAACGCCCGGGACTTTTATTGTTCGTTTGTGTGTACAGCCAAAACACATTTTTAGTCCAGATACGAAAAAGCGACTAGGGTGGAAGTAATTTCACTTTACACTGCTGGTTAAACTAAAAAAATAATTTTAAATGGCAACAGTATGTCTATAAGGAGCGAGTGTGAATCTTTGTGCAAGATTCACACTCGCTCCTTACTAGAAATTTAGATGAAACTCCCTGATAAAATTGTGTCCTTTACCTGGTATATTCTATGTACTTAAATATCAACCAAAAGATTCAATCGAAAACACCTAGATGCAAAACCAATATTTGATATTAGCTCACAAGTCTCTTTATTTAAAAATTCTGAGCAGAACGAAAATATAAGTGCATATTATGCACTACTGTACTTCTGAAACTGTTTGGTGTCAATAAAGTAAAACGTATCGTCGTCTGTTTGCTGCATCAGTTTTCCGAAAAGAAAAAAAATACCAATTACTTCGAACCATCCATGGACTTAAAATTATTTTGATTCTAGCCTTTTTTAGAACTACGGACGACGCCAAATTCCGTAGTTTGGGCAAAGATAATGGCCTTCTAGGCTATAAATCTTGAATAATAGCGTAAAAATAAACAGTTCTGTTGTGAGACGAACCGAGGGTTTCCATTTCGATTGTTTAAATTACTGCATTTTGTTCGTAAGTCAAATTCTGTTTTGTTTTATTTACATAAAAACTGAAACAATCATCGCAAAGACTACACCCCGTATACTCGGTTGAGGCACTAAAAATACAAAAAATGTAAAAAAGAAAAAATAGTTTTTATTTTTAGTGATCAAACAAAACTTTTTTGTAGAATAAATATTTGCAAAAAATTACAATAAATTTAATTGTTATTTTACTACCGAAATTAATTAAAATTGACGCACTCGTAGGTACATAAAATGTAACCAAAGCAAATTTATTATTCAAAGAACCTAAAATTGGATTGGAAATATTTTGGTCATAGTGAACGCTCTGGTTTCATATTATCAATTCTAAATTTTGTTGAGGATCTACCAAAATTAATTCAGTGGTTCTATTAAAAGCAATTATATTACAAAAGCAAGTCTATATATTTTTTGCAATTTGTTCCCTGTTTTTGGCACTACATAGGTACACTAAACATTAAAAACAATGTTTCCGTAACAGCCCTAGCAAAAATGCAGTCACTTCAATTTAGCAACGTCCCATTATAATATTACGATTAAGTTAAAAGTTAATATTGGTGAACAACATTGTTATTGATATAACAGGAAACATTTTATTGTACATGACGTCAATTTTTTTCCTTTTTTATGTAAAGAAAAAGTTATGTACGTACAATCAACCTAGGCACCTCTAAAATTTAGTTTCTCACAAAATAAATGTCCTACAGCAGCATTTTAAGAAATAAACTTTTAAAATATTATTCGCTCGGCCATCTTGACAGGACATAACATTCGTGGAGCGAGTTTCGCAACGAGTGCAGGAATCGCCGTGATAATGTCGGCCATATTTCAGGACCCTATCTACGGATCTTAAGCCATTTGTTTCGAAACGACGTGCTTTTGTTTTTGATGCGCAAGCAAGGGTAAGGATGGAAAATAATTTAACAGTGGAATTTAGGCTTATGCCATTCATGCGTGGCCTGCGATGGCAGAAATTTTGACTGATAAGTCAATCCTCTATACATTGTATAGTATAGGTAACGTCGCGTTGTATAGAAAGTTGCACTGCACAGGTCTATGAAGAAATGCGAAGGTAGTTTGTCACCAAACTCAAACTTGACCAGCGTGCTTACGCTAAATTCTGATTGCCTAATTCAAGGTAGACTGGAGCCGGTCAGTAAAGGCGATATAACATATTATTATTTAAAAAACAATATTGCAAGAAAATCCTACAATTAGGTAGAAAACTCATACGTTACCAAATGCCTCTGTTTCGTGTAGGTAATGGTTTTCTCACACACAATTTAAGGTTCTTGTTTTTGGTATAAACTTATGTAATATGGAAACGTATCATTACTTAGCAAGAAGTATAAAAATGCTCTTCTTCTTTTGCTTTGCTAAACAAGTTATACAGGGTGTCAAAAAAGGGTGTTGGCAGTTTATACCCAAAAATTATATATGAATAATTAATCATTTCATAATTTTATTACTATTTGCAAAAAGTACATACAATGGAAAGTTTACGACAAAAAAATATGTTGTCCAAATGATGTGCATTACGTCATCCATTTACTTATGATATTCGCACTGGGAGATAAACAAATGTCCCGTACATTGAACTGCTCGCGATGTAAGCGGCGAGCTGTTATTATCGAATTATTGTTTTGATAATAAGCTCTTACACAAAATGCGCGCTGAGCTCCGGTATACAACGAATCCATTTCAACTAAATTTCCAATAAATTCCACGTATGAAATTATATTTTGTTTTTGGTATCTATAATGAGGGTTCATTAAGACGATTTATTGATATTTAAAAGTGCAAATACCCTTTTTGAACACCCGGTATTTCATTCATAAAGTAAAAAAAAGTAAGAAAAGTAAGTAAGTAAGAAAATTGGTGTTTTTTTATAATGTGATGTGGCGAGTGTGGCGTACGGTAGAATTATAATATGTCTAATAAAAATAAGAAAATATTTTTAATACAAAAGTATTTTTACACGCTTGGTCACAAGCTTTTATTTGTAGGAAGTAGGCAGCTACAAAATGGCAATGCAATTTTATAATGCTCAGCGACGACATAGTTCATAACGCCTGCAATGTAGGATGTTTGCATTGCGTCTTTAAGGTTATAGTCAGTTGGTTACCTACATTTTTATTTAATCTGATCCCTACAAACCATGCGTGCCAGATTTACCTATGTATACGCTAACATCAGGTTTCAGAAGCTCGGTAATTCTGGCCTGATTGCGTTGGTAAGCCGACCGTGCTAAGTGGGTTTGCACCAAATTGATTTGCTGTTTAGACTGAAAGCTGCAATACTTATCCTTTTTTCTTCTGTCTACTTTATACACGCTTGGGAAGTAATAGCTTCTGTAAAAAAAAAATGAAAGACCTACCCTACTATCTGTGCTATTACTGAACAATATTTGGTAAAAAGCGTTTTAATGACTGAATTAGTTTTATCATCTATTGTTAACCAATTTTGTAAGTACCTACGTACTATCTATTCGCCTGGGACTAAGCTCGCGTATTGTTTTTTAGTTACTTATTTCAAAAACGATGGAGCTTCACACAAACTTCAATCAACTTCCCCTTTTAAGAAGCCCACTAAAGCTCTACTCACCCCTTAAGTGTTATGAGCGTGATGTTGTGTGTGTGTAGTCCTAGTAGTTTAGTCAGATTACGTTGATCTTTCAGTCTGTTTTTCCTTAATTTTACAGATTATAAATTGTTTTATTTTGTAATTAAAAGTTTGTAATGCATTTTAGGAGACTAAATTTTATTTGGAATAGCAGCAGGCTATATAGGTAGCTACATGGCGGAGTTAGGTCTAATTAGCCAACTCAGGATCTGGGTCAGCACGGACAAAACGAATGGAAGTTGCAAAGGAGGAACTGTGAACAATGCTTTTGAGTTTTTTTTTTACGAACCAAGTCTTTAATGAGAATCTTAAGAAAAAATATTACGGCATCAAAACAATTTTGTTTTTCTAGTTTAGTAAGTAGTTAATATACCTATTGACTACAATTTTAGTTTTTTGACACACCTTAATATAGTATGATTTTAGATTGCTTATATAAAATGGATAATTATTTCATATTTACATATTTTGTGTATTTGTATTTTCATTAAATCACAATATGTTAGGTATGTGTAGGCATACCTATACCTCTTTACCTCTTTGGCTGTTGCTGGCCGTAAACATTTGGATTTATTTGAATTTGGAATATAAGTTTTGACTTGGAAAAAAGAGAGCAGATTCTAGGTTAGACTGCGCGTGTGTAAAGATCTTAGCAAAATAAAATAAATACATCTCTTGACATTGTGAGATATCTATCTTTCAGTTAAAAAACCACCTCCACCTTCGTTCCACAATAATAGGGAATATGCATAAAAAAAATATTAGATTTTTTCATAGTTTATCTGAAAGTATACAAAAAAAAAATAGTGACAGCCAAAACAGAATCAAAATTGATCGAAAAACAAACCAGATACAACATTATTAAACAAATATATCTGTCCCTGTTTTCATCATCAACGAAAACTAAATTTTCTATGGCGGATGTATGGCCCACGTGACCAATGACGTCAATGGTCATGTCGGACCTCTCTGTCTAACCATCAACTTTGAAGCCTTATAACTTTGTTTCTGAGCAAGATATTTGAAATAATATTTTTATGTGTTTATCTGGAACTTAAAATATTTCGATTAATGAATTTAAAAAAATGTGCATATTCCCTATTAAAACAAAAAAAAAATAACAAAAAAAAAACACTGAAATAAAATAAAAACATACACATAGTTTACTTACACTAAAACAGTACTCTATTAAATTTATATGAGTTTATGCCGGAATGAACTTTTAAACCTCCCTGCACCCAAACTACAATTATATAAATCAAGCCCTTATTATAGATCCATAAAGATATACAACAAAATACCCAGCACAATCAGAGACGAAGAGAAAGATGTTTCATTTTGCAGACAACTTAAAAAATTACTGTTACTCAAGTGCTACTATACTATCAATGATTATTTAAATGACAAAGAACTACCTCGATAGGAATTCCGGTGCACAATTAAATTAAATAGACTTATTGCATGTTATTATATCTTATTGTTTAGAACATAAGTAAAAGACTATGATTTTAATTAAATTTTATTTTGTTATTTTTATTTTGTTATTAAGATAATATGATTAAAATTTTGATGCATGTTTAATAATATACTGACATTGTAATTAATAATTTTGACTAACGCAAAATTGAATGATTTATAATACCTGCTTTACTGCTAATCCTAATTATGATAGGTGTGTCATTTTATTAATTTTGCTACACCCTAGCAGGGTTCATGTACGTCACTTATTCACATACGAACATCTCTTGTAAACTTACTATTTAAGTACATGATTGCAATAAATTAATTATGAATTATGAATTAAATTCTATCAAAATAAAGTAATTTTAGGATGGATTAAAGACAATATTTATTACAAACAAAAATCAATTATTATTACGTAAGAGGAATTGCAAACGAACTCAAAATATTGAGCTCCTAATTTTTTTCTTCCTATCGACCCGTCAGAATTAATTAAAATTTCATTATTCAGAAAAGATTATAACTTCCTTTTAGTGATTTGCATATTTGACTGAATTATTTAAAGAAATCCTCTCTAAGAGCGGTCTTATTAAATTTGTTATAAACGTTCGCTCCCGTTTCGGCGGAAACTTGTATTTCTTTCAGGTCTGTATAAAATTTCAGCTGAACTTTTTCGCGTTATGAATTTTAAGTGCTTGTCAAGATTATGGGAGTTAAAATAATTACTTATGCGTTTACTGAAAAGATTGTAGTGATAGTCAACAAATATAAATACGAATTTGGGGTACCAATTATTCTAATAATTATCATTTATTAATCAATGACTAATTTAATTTTATATTTTTTACTAGGTTCAGATCAGAAATAATATTCTGTAACTTAACATTTTTTTTCTGTTATAAGTAAACTATTATAAAATCGTATTAGAAGAAAAATCATTAGCACTCAGCCACTGAAGCTGTTTCTCCACTAGTTTAGTAGTGTCGAGATCAATGGAGTTGCCAAGTAGTGAAATGAATAAAATTATTAAGTAGAAAAAATAGGAAACGACACTGTAGTTCACTATACATTCCGCATATTAGAAAATTTCTACAAGCGCCCGTTGACTGCACCCGCGCTCTACTTGACTCGTGCTAACCTCTGCAAATTCCGTTACCGAAGTCTGCGTATAAAGAAAGTTAAAGCCCAAGTCACACAAAGCCGTGCCGGGGGCGGTCCGAGGCCGGGAAAGCGAGACGGTGCTATGGCGCGGCATAGTGCCGTCCCGCTTGTCCCGGCCCCGGACCGCGCCGCTCCCGCTCTGTGTGACTCGGGCTTTAATGGCAACTTGAATTAAGGTTTTCAGCTTCAAAGGCAATTCTTACGCGGAATAAGATAGAGCTAATATTTTTTTATTTGGGTTAACAAACAGTGAACACAACACAGATTACTTGCAACAACTTAGAACAAACTAAATAACTAGTTGTGAAACCAGCACCGTTAACTACGGATTACAACTTAGAAATAACGTATAACTTATCGTTACGCAAAAATGTATAAAAAGGCTTATTATAGAATATCCGACCACTTAGAGGACAAATATCCATGGGAATAGATTTAAAAATGCATCAATTTTGTAAATGACTATACTATTTTTTGACAAAAAAAGAAACGCAAAAGATGTGACGTATGTGGAGTTTCTTCAGTGAGTTCTTCTCCACAGAGTCCGCTCATTGTGTAGTGAACTCACCCAAAAAAATGTAATGACGAAACATAAGAGATGTAACAACCATAATTCATTTCATTTTGCAGGTCAATGCAATACTAACAATCGTGGGAAACCTGAAGAGATAATTATAGACCGTCGTATAAGCATATTACGATAACTAAATATATTTCCTTTAGTTATATTTGAATCGTGATTTAGAAAAAAAATCATAATACCATAAGTCTTTTTAAACAAAGAGTTTTATTAAATAAATAAAAGCCACATAATATTAGTAAAAATAATAACTTTCGGAAAGATTTATAAATCTTTAATGTAAGATATTTTTTATCTCATTTCATTAAATTCTCGTCTTACAATTTTTTACAGAAAAAGGATACGATACGATCCCTTAAAAATAAAGAAATAAAAACAGAAGGTCAAGTGAGCTATTAAAATACGTTTATTTTTGGAACACCAATTCCAAATTGTTTCATATTTATAACCACTTTAGGACTAATAGAGTTCTTATAACGTCACCATTTAGGAGCGTTTACGTATGTACAGCAGTTACATTAATCCATTGGAACTGATAGAAAGAAAGAAAATTATTTATTTTGAACTAATCACATTACAAATTTACTTAAATATTACTAGTCTAAAAATAATTGCTATGTGAAATGTTAAAAATATACATACACAAAAATAAAAACCAAATTTTATATGAGAAAAGACAGCTATCAATTTATTGGTTTATCAATCATCATCAGTCGCTTTCTCTTGTCCCATCATTTGTGTTCGGCGCAGTATGTTTTCTTCCTCCATACATCCCTATCAGCCGTCATTTTAACACTCACATCTTTCATCAACATTTCATCAATTAATCAACATGTCAATTTATTGGTTATATTATATAATAATTCGACGCCCTTACGGTGGTGAAGGAAAACATCGTGATGAAACCTGCACACCCTGCGAAGAAACTCAAAGGTTGTGTGTGAAGTCGACCAACCCGCACTAGGCCAGCGTGGTCGACTAAGGCCTGATTGCCCAATTCAGGGTAGGCTCGAGCCCCTCGGTAGGGACGTACATGAACTGTTGATGATGATGATGATATAATTATAAACGATAACTTCTAATTTAATGAAACCAAAAATATTTTTGACGTCGTCGGGTTGAAAGGTATGTCTCCCAAACCACACGATAAGAAGAATAAATTAATAATAGTTTAAAAAACTAAAAACACGCCTTTAGCACGCACTAAAAATTACAACCATCTTGGATGTCCGCCATGTTGGATTTAAGTCACGTGACTTTTCTTTTTTCGTATTCCTGACAGCAAACCCTTTCATTTGATACCCATATCATGGGGGGGGGGGGGTGTATTTCAAATAGCCTGTCCGCCATATTGGTTTTAAGTCACGTGACTATTTTTTCGTTCTCCTAACAGCAAACCCTTTCATTTGATACCCATATCATGGAGGTGGATTTCAAACAGCCAGTCCGCCATCTTGGGGAGGCCGCGCCATATTGGATTTGTAATCACGTTTCTTAGCTAGTCATGTATTGTCATCAGAACTCAGAGCGTGTGCAAAATTTCATCCTAAACGAAGACCGGAAAGTGGGTCAAATTAAGATTCCAAGATTTTCTTACATACATAGTTAGTTACAAGTGAAGCTAATAAAAGCGTGTTAAAATTATTAATTCATTATTATTGAATTATTAGTGGAATGTACATTCCACTACAGCGTTGCAAGATGTAGAATACTTCTTTTGGAAAAGAGGAAGTAGAAGCATTAAGTTTTCACTACCTGTGGGAAATAAAAAAATTAAAATATAAATAGCTGTTCTTCCTTTACTCCCGAGTAGAATCGGAATAGTAAAAACCTTTGTCACTCTTCAAACAATGTACTCATATTATTCCGTTTACATCGAACTCCGGTATCTACGGGTCCAGTAACATTTTTACTGTATAAAAAACCATTTGTTATTGTTGTTATGATTACGATGTTCTACATTTTCGAATCAATGAACCTACGAACACAGTTACAATTACAAATGCGATTTATTATCATACAAATAGTCTAATTGCAATTGCACTACATTTTTTCTTTTCGATAAAACGAAATCTTCCATAAGATTATTTTGTTGACAGACCAACATTTCCAAACCGGCGCAGAATTCGGCAGGGCTCGATGAATCACGAATATGGCCGCGGGCGAATAAAACATTCATGGAGCACGCGTTCGCTGACGATCACACTAAATAACACTTTATCTGCGAATGAGGGACAGAAACACGAATACCTACTCGTATAGTAGAAAAGCGCTTAATCAGGAACATAAAAACGGGTTTACATTTTTGTATTGTCGTTTTGTACAATATTATGACGTCGTAAAAAATATTGTACCTATATAGTTTCGAGTTTCACGATATAAAAATATTTTAATATAAAAATACACAGGTAATAGTTATTTGTTAGGTAAGAGAGGAATGTTGATTTTTCCTCAGAGAACTGATATTGAATCCAGAGCATGCGAAGGAGTCTGTAATAGAAGCACGAGCGAAGCGAGTGTTTCTAAAACTAGACTCCTGAAGCTCGCGAGGGATTCTAAGGTTCGAGGTGAGAATAAGATTCCTCTCAAACCCAACACATTATTTTTCACCTGTTCCGGCAAGGAAATCATTTAACTATTTACTTACCTACGTAAATATTGGTACTTAAAAATGTACAAGAGATCTCTTATTTTAGATATAATTCTATAATATGTGATTAAATTATTGTATTTTATCATAATTCTTTTAAATTTTAAACCAAAACAATAAACAAACTTTTAGGTTATGTTTTTTTAGGGTGCGTTCCAAAATTGTATGAAAACCTATCCCTGCGTTCCGAGACGCGCTTAAATCGATTTTAGCGCACTTAAAGGCAGGCGAAACCCATACAATCTTTTGGTTTTCTGATTGCTGCTGACGGCGCTGAAAGTTTGATACACGGAACACACCCAATAAGAAAAATATGGCTTACGTCAATTATTTTACGCGCGGATATATGAAAACTTTTTTCCTGTGTAAGATAATGTTCGAAATTCAAACTAATTCTCCTCTCTAGACATGAGAATGGTTTGCATGTCTAGAAATGAGTAAGCGATTTTCGACCCTGTTTTCGGGCATTAAAAGCCAACTTTCCGAGGTGGAGAGGTGAAAAAGGATTTTTTTTATTAAATTATATTTATGGCCTTCATAGTAGACGTACTGGTGTATTTCTAACAAAACTGATTAGAAAATAAAAATAATCATACTGCTTTTTTCTATTTATCTTGTTTTCATATCACATAGCCTCAATTGAGTTTTTATGAAGGTCTTATACTTACTAGGAAAAAAGAAATCCAATGTCTAAGCTACTGTAATCAACATCAACGGCCCGTTAGAGTCCACTGCTGGACTATGAGCCTCCTCCACTTAAGTGGAAGGTTTTGCCATAATCTCCACGTTTGGCAAGCGGGTTGGAGATCGCAGATTAAAAGGTTATTGTATCAGAGAGCGCTGTTGCCCGTTCCCTGTTCAATGTGTAGTCCGTCGCCTCTTACGACACCCACGGGAAGAGTAGGGGGTTGGTGACAAATGTATTCTACTCCGCCGTCACCACACGGCAATTTAAGGTATCACACGGCACTGTAATACTTTAAATTAATTTCGCCGTAAAAATATGTTGTAACATAAACACGTAAACTTATCTTACGTAAAGAATCTCTTCAAAATGCATCTTATGCAAAATATTAGCTGCTTTACATTTTAGCAGCCAAGATAAGCTCGAGTTACCTGCAAAAGCTGCTTTAGCAAGTTGAAATGATATTAAAACGTGTTTTTATGGAAATAATTAAAATGTAATTAAAACAGTGAATAACATGACTTCTCTGAATTTTTGTAATGAAATGTTGAAATAAATCTACTTCTTTAAAATCATTAAAAAAAACTGATAATATCAATCCAGCTTGACCTTTTCACTCAAAATATCTTGTCATTGTTTTAGAAAAGTTTGTTTGCTTTCAGCTCATAATGGATAAAAAAAAAGAAAATGAATGTAGAAAAATAAGTTAAGTTGTAAGTTGAGAGCGTCGGTGGCCGCTGCATCCCTACCCGGAGACGCGGGTTCAATCCCCACCACGTACCAATGTGTTTTAGAATTTCGAATTTATATGTACGTTTATTCGACGCTCTTACGGTGAAGGAAAACATTGTGATGAAACCTGCACACTCCTGCGAAGAAATTCAAAGGTTGTGAGTGAAGTCGACCAACCCGCATTGGGCCAGCAGCGTGGTCGACTAAGGCCTAATCGCCCTAAATCAGGGTTCTCGAGCCTACTCTGAATTAGGGCGGTGGGGACGTTTATAAGCTGTTGATGATGTAGATAAATAAAACAGGAATAAATCTTCCAATTTCTATTCCCTCAGCTAAGAACAAGAAACAAGGACAGATGGGTGTTTAATCAGACAGATCGAATAGGAAGCGTCGAAATGAGAGTAATCTAATGAACGATTCCGTTTAGTTCATATTTGCTTTACTTGAACATGAATCGAATTAAATCGTGATATAACCAGAATGGAAATACGACTTAAAATAAAAATAACAAACCTTGATTTATTAAAGTTATTTAAATTATTTTTCACCGTTGATAGATACATTATGTTACTGGTTTACGGGTTTGTTTTCACGATTATATTTGATATTATAACCTATTTCAGAACGGTTGCACACTCAATAGTCACAAGTGGAACTTTAGTATAGTGAACAACGATGAAAATCTTAAAACATATCTTTTTTAGAGTTCAAGATTGTTAAAACTGCAATACTGTCACATAACACACACTTACTCCACAACTACACCCTCTCACACTCTGTTTCATACCCATGTTTTTATTATTTTTATTGTCTTCAAATCAAATCAATGGCCCGTTTTTATTGTCTTAGCCGAACTGAATATTATAAATTTGCTGTTTTTCTGCTGTTCTCCTTGACAGCAAGCAATACAAAGGAAAATCGAGTATCGGGGCCCTGCGATA
The DNA here is from genome assembly GCA_951230895.1 of Carpatolechia fugitivella. Lineage (NCBI taxonomy): Eukaryota > Metazoa > Arthropoda > Insecta > Lepidoptera > Gelechiidae > Carpatolechia > Carpatolechia fugitivella. Next base: position 5,710,756 of record OX579658.1, read on the forward strand.
CAAGCTGTGCTTAGTGCAGGGTCCGCTGTTTAATAAGTTGGTTACCTTAAGTTCTTTAGTCTATATAAGTCATCACAAAATATAATATTAATGGTCATTGTGAATTTTGTGCTGTAGTAATGCAAATAAATAAATAATAAAAATAGCTAACTTAAATTATCCTATAGCTACATTTCAATGCCCTAAAATCTAGATTTCATTACTTGTTTTCTTTCAATGACTAATCATTATACTATAAAATTGAAATTTTTGCAGCTTCAGTAAAAGTCCCAAATAATTCCTTTACCTTATTTATACCTTTTGAATTTCCAAAAAACACTGAAACGAAAGCCGCGCACAAATTGTATTATTAACCATTTTCGAAAATATTCTCTATATTCTGCTACTTTTTTTTAATTTTAAGAGGGCAATGATCCTCTCGAGTAACCAACGGTATTCAGGAGGCTTCCCATTTCGGCATCGCTGGAATCTTATCCAGACTTCGCAATCTCACTGCTTTGCAATACGGAACAAGGAAAGTGCGAGTAATGTTTATTAAACTTACCCGTTTCTACAGCGTTTCTCCGTATTTAGTATAGTAAAAGATTTGTTTTGGTAGCTTTAACATATTTTGATAACACTATTGATATGTATTGGTAAGATAAAAAAAAAAAATATTTAATACTGACTTATTAGTGTTACTTACTTACTTACTTACTTATTATTCTTATTTAGGGTGCCCCTTGAAATTGGCGTACAAAAGTGGCAGTTCGATTTTGTATAATTATACATGTTAGTGCTATACAAAAATCACAATAAACCGATAATTAGGCTGCTTATGCATAGTTATGAAATATTGTATACTATAAAGTGAGTTTTTATATTTATCTTATTGTTTATTTTTTTTTATAATAGTGTTTCATTTTGTATTACTTACGACTTATGAAGAATGATGTCTTCTGGCACAGGTTATAAATGCCTAAAAGGAGACTTTTTTAAAGATTTTTTTTTATGTTTCGAATGAAACTGATGTAAAGATGACATAATAATTTGCAATAAGTTTTCGCATAGTTATTAAGGCCGGGTTATGGCAAAAATTAGCAACTCAACGCGCTTTAGTTGAAAGTTCAACCGACGCACTACTGAAATAAAGTTCATATTAGCGTGTGATGCTTCACAGTAGTTACGTCCAACACTGCGCAGGAATCGTGCGAAAACCTCGTTTTTCTTGAACTCTTTTGCTTATTAACAGAAAACGGCAGAGTTTATGAAAAATGTAATCGATTTAAAATCTAAGTCAATAATAGGCAAATTATACTAACGAAAAAAGAACTATGGTTATCGCTTGAAGTTACGAGATCAAGGCCGTCAAAATTTATTTTTGCTGTTTTTTTTTAAATCTTGTGCTTTTTATTTCTAAATTATTATAATGTATTTTAAAATTCTACTCGATTTAAAATTTAATTAAGGATATATTTTGTTAGCACATTATTTTTTACATTTATAGCATCAGTAGAGTGCTAGTATTTGATCGTCAAAGTAGCGACCATGGGCGGTATTTCCACATAACCCCGCCTTATGTTTTATGATAATTTATATATCTAACAAAACAACGCGATTTCTATCTCAAGAATTGTTTAAAACAAAAAGTTATAAGTAACATCGTACTGATCAAAACACAACTTTGCAATCGGCTTAAAGTTCAATGCAGGCGCATTTATATATGTTGTAGAGTGATCTTTGATTTGGGCCAATTGAGACCTGCCTGGGCAGATCACGATACGCCGCAATTTCATGATTTGGCGCCCAGTGTAATGTTGGGTGGATCGTTGAGAGCAACCTATTTGTCGATATTCTCAATTTATCACTTGGCCATATCGCGATATGACTGGGCGGGCGCAACGTACATTAGTTCCATTTTGGGTCGCCAGTGCTACTGTTTGCGGTCTGTCAATTGTGTTTATTGCGCGAAAAATAGCTGCATCAGATAATTTTGTAGATAATAATAAAAAAAGTGACCAAATTGTACAAAAGAAAGTGATCATCAGCTACATGCTAGTACTTTGGTCACCATACAGAATATCGATTCTGTATGGTGGCATGCTTAGGCACATCAATGCCTAAGCATGCCTATACCTAAGCAAATCGTCAAACATTAAGCGTTGAACGATATGGTGGGTGTTGCATACAAATCATGAAACGTATCGTGATGTGCCCAGGCAGATCTCGATTGGCCCAATTCAAAGATCGGCCCACATCATATATACCACCCAGTTTATTGTTTCAAACCGAAACGTTGGGGAAATGGACCAGTTCTCTGATACCTATCCACTTATGAGCTCAAACTTGTATTTCAACCATATAGTTTGTATGGATATTATATCCGTTAAGATATTTTCAGATCGACTAGGAGTTTAGAATTCTAAATTTATGTTTCCGCTTTTAAATCTCAATTAAGTTTTATTACAGAATGCCAGTAAGTATGCTAATAGGCATCTAATACTATAAATAACTTTGATAAATGATATGCATAGTTTAAAAAAAAATCAAACTTAAAACGCTACGCTTGCAAAATTAAAAATAATATAATACATTCATACATCTCTAAGAATAAAATAGTTAATTTATAATTTTTCGTGAATTCTGTTTTTCGTGAAACTTAAATAATCAGACATCGAAAACTGAACGAAATATCCTTCAGTATCTAAATTTCATTACTAATTCTATTAAAATTGAGTATTTAACTCCTATTCACCCTAAGCTCTGCCTTAATTACAGTAATGGATTTAAAAAATCCATAAATTTATCAGAACAAATCTCTGCGAAGAAAATCTTTTTTAGCTTCTCTGCTTCATTTATTCAATAAATTTCATCTGGATTACAGTAAAGCGACACTGTACTTTGCAGCATTTAATTTTTTTTTCAGTATCCCTAATGGACTCTTCTCAAAAATACTAATTAAACGCATTTTAATATTAATATTTGGATGATTTATTTACATCCCAAATGTTTTATTGTACCGTTCTATTTAGCTTTTAATTTTTATAGGACATTCGTGTAGGTAGAAAATAATGTATTATTTAAATGAAAAAGAGTTATAATGAGCTCGTGATTTGACTTCTTCAGTTCAGTAAAAATGGATTTATTTTAAAAAACACTACCATATTTATATAACTGTTTTGGAACAACAAAAAAGAAGAATCTATAGTTTTAAATCCATCTAAATCTAAATTTCTAGTTCTCGGCTCTAAAAATCAAGTAAATAAAATCTTAGCTCGAAATTATTGGTGTCATCAAAGAACAACGCCCTTACTTTCTGTATCAAAAACTTGTCTTTTCTAATCGTCATATCAGAACTGCTGTTAGACATGCCCTCGGCATAGTTGGACCACTTTTCGTGGCAGCTTTCGATATTCTGCCACGAAATGTTGGAATAATTTACCATCACCTATTAGAAATGCAGCATCTATCCATACATTTAAACGCTCATTGAAAGATCATCTTCTTCATCTCCAGAAATCTGTTCCACAGGCGGTCGTGCTTGGCCTAACAAACTGTCCCGATTCTTGGTTGGCTTCAACATGAAAACCTTTTTTCTTTGGGTTCCTTAAATGATGCTACCTACCTAAACAATGTATTTATTTCTATATTTTACATCAGGAATTATTGTATTATGCTATATGTGTTTATGATGAATGTTTGTATGATAGATAATGTTACGTTTGAATTTATTAAAGTTATAACACTTAGATACCCAATCCTATGTAAGGAGTAAGTACTCAGATTGTTGTCATAACCATTTATAAAAACAATAAAAAGAACTGGCTCTACGGAAGACCAGCGCAGCAAGTAGGTAGCGGTTAAGGCCCTACTTGCCGCTTATAGTTGTCATAACCATTTATAAAAACAATAAAAAGAACTGGCTCTACGGAAGACCAGCGCAGCAAGTAGGTAGCGGTTAAGGCCCTACTTGCCGCTTATAGTTACTGAGTAGAGACCAATTTTGGGCATTTTACATAACAATAATTTTTAAACTAAGTAATGTTTAAGTAAGTGTATAATGTGATTTATAAGATTTTAAAGACCAAACTCCAGGTGTGCCAGCGAAACATGGAGCGCAGCATACTCGTACTCGGTGTAAGGCTAAGCGACCGAGTTCGAAACACGACGCTGCGCTCCCAGACAAAACTAATTGATGTAGCTCAGAAGGCCGCCCACTTAAAGTGGGACTGGGCTGCCACGTCACCCGAATACCTAACGAGCTGTGGGCTAAAAAGACTAACAGTTGGGTGCCCCAGAACGTAGCAAGATCGGATCGGCCCCGCAAGAGGTGGCGAGATGAGCTCGTTGCCTACCTGTGGCGAGTGGGAAAGTTTGGCCCAGGATCGAGATAAGTAGAAGAAGGTGAGGGAGGTATTTGCCTTACAGTGGGACACCTCTGGCTAATAATAATAAATGTATAAAGTGATTTGTTCGAAATAAATAATTTTCTTTCTTTCTTTCTTCCTTAGGTATTATTATGTAACAAAACATGTAAGTTTCGAGGTCACTTTTTTCTAAAATCAATTTCCATAAAGTATTAGGCATTGTACAAGTATATTTTCTGTATTTTTTATTTTTCTTGTAAGAGGAGTCAATAGACAAATTACTTTCAGCTTTTTAATTTTAACAGCAATACGACCTCGGGGCAGATCCTTTAAGGGTCTGTTTATATTGGGTCGCTTTAGCGATAAAATAATTTCGTTTTGGGGTCGAAAAATAAGTAAGTATAAGGATAGACTTTCGTTTGTCGCACGCGACTGACGAAAGCCAACGACTGATGAAGAAGTGCTACTGGTTTCCTAAGGCGCGTTTCCATTGTGCAAGTGCTTGCATGCAAGTATGACGTCACACTTGCGTACAAGTTACTTGAATTGTAAACTTTAATAGAACTTGAACCTCGCATGCAAGTTTTTACTGTCATGCAAGTGTCCGAACCAGTACAAGGACGTGCTGTGGCACTTGCGCGCGCAACATGCATATCACTTGCACAGACAAGCGTCAGTTGCGCATTATGTTTACAACAATGATATTTTAAGAAAGATACGTCATGTTCATACTGCACGCACAACATAATTGTTCCGCGACAGATATACATACATACATACATAAACACTTGCTATAAGTGGGACAGGAAATAGGCAAAGCGTGAGAGTGAAAGAAATAGCTATTTGTAATCAGTACCGTCGCGAGTAGTTCGCTCCGTTATCGTTTGGAAACAAGCTGTGATTCATTAAAGTTACAAATTATAGATTTATCTATTTAAAATTAATTATTTTTATACACTTATTTGTGATAATGATATCCCTTCATGTTTTTTTATCTTTTAGTCGTAATTTTGCATTTTCTAAACACACAGGAACGTTTTTTTAGTAGGTAGTCGACACGTGCGCTCACAAAGGCCACAGCTCGACTGATTGCAGTGGTCACAATTAGGACCAATTCACGGCACGCGTTTGGTGCGTTGATGGCGTATCTACCTCTGTATGTATATAATATCATTGGTTTACAAGTTCAAAACTACCTGCATGCAATTTGCAGCCTGCATGCAAGTTTACGTTTCCATTACTCAAGCTGCATGCAACTTGGAACTTGCATGCAGGCTACTTGCATAATGGAAACGCGGCTTTAGTGAAAATATATGAAACCGCACTTTCGTGGGTCGCGGTTGACCGCCGACGGTGTATGACAGGCGAAAGCTGTGGGGCGGCCTCATACATTTTTAAACAAACGAAAATCTTGACACTTTCCCAATTTCCTCGTTCCTTATTTTAGACAGTATATAAGTAGGTATAAAGATAGACTTCCGTATGTCGAATGACTTACGACAGACAAAGGTGAATGAAAACAGCCAATGACGGACGAAGGACAGCGATGCTTTCGTTGAAAATGTATGACATCACCGCCGGGAGTGTGGGTCATGGCTGACGACAGATTAAGGCTGTAGCTTCAAACATTTTCATACAAGCGAGACCTATTATTAGCATTACATACGGACTGTGTCGTAAGCCAAACAAGTTCCACCTATACAGTTGGTTAATGCGTACTTAAACAGTTCAGGGCCGTAAATCCCTCCCAAAGCAATTATTATATAAAATAATATTTTTTATGATATGGATGGAAACGTTCAACATCATTGTAGGCTTAAAATTATATCTATAGAAAAAAACATAAAATAACCATTGGAATTTCTTACACGAAACCTACCTACGTATTATAAAAGTCAAACTGTTTTTAATATAAATGGCAAATATAGTTAAATACTTGAATAATGATGACTATAAATAAAAAAGAAATCAAATAATATTCATAATTTTACGATATTACGCATCACTGTCCTAAATTAAATCGCTTCAGAGCTACGTAATAAGCGTTAACCTATTTCTTACCAAAGACAAAAAAATAATAGGTATACATAACTGGTGGTCTCGTTTAAAACAATTTCCGTAACAACCTGTTAAGGTGTACAATTAAAAGTTTATGTAAATGAACGGATATTCGGATTTCGTGAATAACGTGAAATTAAAAATTCATAAACGTGAAGGTTCTGTTCATTGTCGGACATTAAAACTTATTTATTTTACTCGAGGATGCGTTATTTATAAAGCTATTGATTGTAGAATCTGTGCTACGAATAATCTAAAGTGTGGAGCGGATCATAGCGCCCCGCGTAGCCGTAGCCAGTGCCGCCGAACTCTCGTAGCCGAGTGGACGTGCTACGACATCTCGCGGATCCCACATACGTTGACTCGCGTAGTACGAACACTCTGAAGCACATCAATCTTGTGGCTCTCGTGTACCGTGACCAATTTTGTGACCGTGCTGTGTTATTAACCATCATTACTAGTTCAAAAGTTTCCTTTTGAAGATTTCAGTAATTAATGTTGTGATTGTTTTCTTGAGTAGCCGGGATATTAAAATGTGATCGTAAAAAGTGCTGTGTACCAGCAATAGAAGGTCCATTTCGTTTTACAGGCGGTAACGTTAACCGTTGGGGCTAATGGTCTGTTAAGATAGCGCAGGTGATTTTGGGTCAGGAGGTAATGTTTAACTGCAGTATAAAGTTGAAGGCAAAGTTTTATTTTCGCTGGCTTTCGGTACCATTAAAAGCAATAAAGACGATTGATAGTAATCTTAATTTGAATGGGAAATATTTGTGTTATTCAATAGGAGTTCTTACGTCAGAAACGTAAGCGAAACGTATTAGCATAAATGGTCAAGTACTCATATTGAAATACGAGTAGAGATTTATTTTCTGTCTATCATCTTTGCTACTAGGCTACTTTACCTACACACAAATGTGTTTTTCCTTTCGAGAAACTCCGAAACTAATTCAAAAACCAGGGGCCCTTTCTCTTGAAGTTCATGAATAAAGTCCATACATTTAGGCAATAACGTCCGTTTTGTTCTTCCAAGAAACAAGAATTTTGTTATTTGCTTGAAGAGAATCTCATAAGAATCTTGCTTCATAGAAATCCCCAGCTTTATAAATGACTCCTTTGGAATTACTCATTTCCTTTTTGTATTTTCTGCTTTTGATATCATCGGTTTCAATTTCTCAATAGTAAACGAAGAAACGGATATGTTTTCAATTAAGGTAGTTTTTTATTAATGTTGTCTGTGTTGTGTGAACCTATTTTCAGTTATTTCTTCGTATTTAGAATTCTTCATTTAGTTAACCTAGATTTTTTTAAATATCAGCTATTTGTTGAACGTTTCAGAAACACGGATATTATTAAAAACGTTTCTTTGCCATGCACTCTCATATTTTAGTATTTTTATCAGCTCAAATTTATGTCCCCACCGAGAGGTCAAGCTTACCCTGAATTAGGGTTATCAGACCTTGGTCAACTACCATTTCACACACGATCTTCTATAACCTATTTTATTTTTAATAATATGTCTTGAACTAATTTGTCTGTATATAAGTTTACTTTTCATTATCTTTTTAATGATATAAAAAAAAACACGCTTTTAAATTCCATGGAGTAAACAAAGTTACTTTTGGGAAAGTTTTACAATATTTTTTTCAATTATTCAATATTACCCAAACATAAAAGAATTAACGAGGAAAAGATTTTTATTACTTTTTTTAAGTTTTTGTCTCTAGATTTTAGATTATAGGTTTTTGCCTATGGCAGAATGATAAAGATGACAAGAAGACTTTTGATTCAAAGTTTTCAGTATAGTTCAATATGATCTACCATTCAATATAACTTTCCTATTTTGAATATACAAATATAACCTTTTTTAAATGCTAAAATATGAAGCTTGTATCTGAAAGGTTACGTCTTTTTATAAAGTTTCACCGTATTTCTATAAAATACTTAATATAAATCTAGAACACGTGGACACGATTCGACGATGATTCTTTTTCTACGGTCATTTAAATTTCTAGATTATTAAAAGTAGGTAGATTATTTTATACATGGTGTACCTATACGAATCATGGGCTAATTGGCCTATAATTTTCTGGAAATTTGATATTAACACCCTGTATACTCACAGTAAACAACTCTATTAAACTACAGCTAATTGTAACGATAATAACCTACCAATCATAATGACAAATGGCTATCACGTACCACACGTCGAAACGAAAATTAGGACGCGTGCGCTCTTCGTTCCTTTGCCCGCATGCATAATTAATTAATTATATACAGTTTTGTCCTAAACAAATTATGGACGAGGACATGGACGGGAAAAGCTCAAAGAGCCTGTTTAAGAGGTCCAGGTGACGAGATTAGGTGACGTAGCTAAAGACAGTTAAGGCGATGATGTCAAAGTTTTTTTTTTATTTCTAATAGTGCGATACAAACACAGAGCCTGAATGGTTAAAAAGAACGTCGCCATCGCCATTAAGAAACTTGAGCTGTTTAGTGGGGATATAAATACAAGATAATAAAGATATAGTCATTATTATTAGCTATATTATTTATGTGATATTAGCACATTAATAATAAATACTTTAACAGCCTCCGTGGCCGAGTGGTCGAGATTTCGACGTCCGTTACGGAGGTTCCGGGCTCGATTTCCGGTGGAGACACTGTCAAGCAAAAATCTCTTTGTGAGACTTTCCCCAGTTTGTTTAGGATATTGCAGGCCGAATCACCTGACTGTCCGAAAAGAAAGATGATTCCGTGCTTCGGAAGGCACGTTAAGCCGTTGGTCCCGGCTGCTATCTAGTCGTTACACGAGCCAAGTCAGTGGCCTTTGGCGGCTCTATAACACTGACACCAGGGTTTGTGAGGTCGGTTGTCGACCTTACAACTCACACGATGATGATGATGAATACTTTTATTGTAAACGTTAAATAATGGTTTTTAAAATTAGCCATATACTCGTACCATACTAAAAATATTTTTCTGAAACCTAACAGGCATCACCTACGCAGGATCTCCAGGCTTTTTTCATTCTTACGAATCAATATTTAATTATTATTTTCTTTTGTTTCTTTAGTTAGTTCATCTTTTTGTAGGTAGGTACATGGACAGTTTCTGTCCATCATTATTTTAAGTCTTAATTAAAATTGTACTTTCTAAAGTTTGTATGTTATAAATTTTTCGCTTCAATTAATATATTAAATATTCGTCCCTGACGTAATCTTTTCAATTAATAAATCTAAATCTTTGGATAATTAAACTGGTGGTGCATTGATTTACAAATGGTGGCGTAATTAGCCCTAACAAGCCCTAATTCTTACATATTTTAATATTACCTATATACAAAGAACAATGAAAACCACTGAGCGGCAATGTTATCGTTTACGCTACGAAGAGTAACAAAAATGTATGCATATTCATTACAAAGATCTCTTTTACGCAAGAAAAATCTGTTTACCGACATATGTTTGTAATATTTTGCCAAAATAATTCGTGTTGAGTTGGGTACGTGTTTTTGCAGATCAATAAAAATATTTTTATTTCTACGTTTTTTATTTTTTTTCACGTGGGAGTCAGTTTGGTGTTTTGAATCATTTTTTTTTATATTTATATCATGACTTTTGAACAAAAATTCCGGGTTTGATACAAAACAGTGGCAATATTTCTAAAAAATCGAGATCGTTATTTGTAACTCCAGTAAAATATCTGCGAAGCCCGCGAGGACATGATTTCTAAAAAAAGAGAATCCAAGATGTGTTGTCGTTTATATTTATCGCTTGGGCATAAATAAAATTACTGACTGAATGCTGCAGTCGACCTGTAACTTTGGCGATACAAACAAAAAATAGATGTCTTAAAATAGGTAATATAGGCCAAGTAAACTCTTATTATGTCAAGTAGATAGGGCGTTCTCCTAAATACAGTTGTAGATAGCCATCTCTTCGTCGGCAGAGGCTATAAAATGTTTCCTTTCTATTTCAAAGTGGATTCAGGTTAGCACTCACTTCGCTACAGTTAAAAAGATCTAAAGATAGCCGGAATTAACTTTTGACATAAAAAACTTCGCCTTTGTCATAAAATGGAGGTAAAATGAGTTTTGACAAGTTTTAGCTCAAGCCCGGTTTAAAGTATTAGAAGTTTAAAGGCAAGGACACTGTGAACAGGATCTACGAGTCAGATTTTTCTAACAATCTGGGACCATAAATTTTCTTGGTCTGCACAAGAAAAAGTCAAGGGAAATTAGTTTACAAAAGTCGCATATCTGACAAAATTATAAAATCACGATATCATGATTAAGTATTAAATATTGCAGATACTCGAAAAGAGTAAAAAAAATAGCATGCGTCACTACTCTATATAAAAAGTGCGTAAAAATTATAAGTACTTAATTAACAATTATTTTCTGTATAAAGAGATTTTAATTTAATTCAATTAAATAGGTTTATTGTGTTCTTTGAAGTAGGTTACACAATTTTACAAGAACATAACAAATATATGCATACCACCACATTACCTTACTAAATAGACTTTTAGAAAGAATCAGCACTGAGTTTATTACTTTGTATATTTATTTTAAATAACTCACTTAATTTTAGTTTTAAATCATCATCAACAGCTCATATAAGTCTCCACTGGGGGGCTCGAGCCCACCTTGAAATAAGGGTGACTAGGTCTTAGTCGACCACACACATTTCCATCACCGTAAGAGCGTCGAATAAACGTACATATGAATCAGAAATTCGAAAACACATTGGTACGTGGTGGGGATCGAACCCGCGTTTCCCGGACGTAAGACAGCGACCCTAACCACTAGACCACCAACGCTCTCTAGACCACCGACGACGTGACGCTCTAAAATATTTTTAAATAATTCACAAAAAAAGAATAGATTTTACAAAACTGTTACCTACTCACAAAAGAGAGACTACTACTGAAAATTTGTATTAAAAAGCACAGAAATTTAATTGATTTTACAAACTACCTACAGTGTAAAGGAGACTGGTCATCAGAGCCCCAGGCCCGGCGCAAATGAACTTATGTCAGAATTTTTGGTAAAATTAGGTAAATTAAATCTAAAAAGTTCGCATGTCCGTAATCAGAGGCGAACATACTAAAATTGCCCAGTGTTTATTATAAGGCGCAGTATTTTATTTTGCATATTTTAAAGTTTTATTTTTATTTTTATGTTCAAAAAAATATATTATACCCATAGGTATTATATATAACATTTGTTACCTATCTGTAATTATGTATATATTTATTTTTTATATATTATTTATTATCAATTATTAATATTATTGTCAATTATTTTATGTACTTAGTAAAAAGATTTACTACATTTTGTTTTATTTTACCTTATTATTATATTTTACACATAATTTTTGAGGATGCTTATATACATTAAAATCCGTTAAATAAGTAATGTGATTTGTTTATGATTACATTTAAACAAACAAGCAAAGCACATTATTTTTGATAGTCAAGTGTAGGTATGTGTCATAATTATCTATTATTAATAAAACTTTTTCCAAAGATATGAAAATGAAAAAATAAAAGTAATATTTTATAATATAAATAATAAATAAACTATTTATATATTAGTTATATATATTGTAGTATTTATTTATATATGTATATATATATTATTTATTATCAATTATAAATAATATTCAATTATTTTTTGTAGGTACTTAATAATAAATTAAAGTAAAAGTATTTACTACACATTTTTGTTTTATTTTACCTTATTATTAAATTTTGCACATTATTTTTGATAGTCAAGTGTATATTTCGTAATTATCTATTAAAAATAAAACTTTTTACAAAGATATGTCAAATGGAAAAAATCGCCTAAACAAAATCAGTAAGCAATTTTTAAACGTGTTTGCCTCTGATATCGGAGTTGAGGACTTTTTAGATTTATTTTACCTGATTTGACGAAAATTCTGAGATACATTTCTTTAGCGCCGGAGCTGGGGTAATTTTCTATGGGTCATGACCAGTCTCCTTTACACTTCAACAAGTAGCAAATGCAAGTTGCAAGTGCAGGTTGCAAGTGCAAGTTGCAAGTGCAAATTGCAAGTATACTAAAATAAATAAAAGTCGCGCCCAAAAAAATACGAATCAGCTGTTGATTCAGTAGCTGGCAATCTGGCGGGAGACGCGCGGGGAGGGGGTTACTTGCTACTTAACTCGTAGAAAAATAGACCAGACTTCTATTTTTTGCAAGTGCGAGTGTTTCCTTGGCAACAGGAAAAACTTGCAACTTGCATTTGCTACTTGTCGATGTTTGCAAGTGCGAGTGTTTCCTTGGCAACAGGAAAAAACTTGCAACTTGCACTTGCTACTTGTCGATGTGTAAATAGGCCTTAAGGCAACACAATGACAATTACTATTTTAGTGTAATGTACGATTGTACTGAAACACATTATTTGTATTCGAAATTCGTTTTACATTAACTGACTTTAGCCGTCTTCACCCCCAATCGAGCCGACTTTTACAACGGTCCAAATATTTGCATTGGGATCTGGCTGGAATAGCCTCCATTTTGTACGATTTTGTTCGACGCATAGGATCAAATCCTTAGTCAGCGGATCGGTTGATACGATAAGGAACTAAATTATTGCCCGTTGTTGACCGTAACGGCTCTGGGAGCAATCGATTCGTGCCCGCACGGTGTGAATCTGCCTTTACGAGTGCCGGGTAAGTAGGGCGTTTGTTTATCTTGATTTTTCGCGACTATTTTTCGTGTTTCAGAGTTGGGATTAGTCTCACGAGAGTAGGATTGTGGTTCAGGGAATAGAAAAAAAGTTTTTGCTGTAGTGTGCTTCTTGGATAGACTTGCTTTTCTTAGATGATATTATTTACTATATGAACACGAATTTTACGAAATGGCCATGGACTCTTTCTCATTATAGAGACTTACCTGGTTTTATTTATCAACGCTTGAGTTCATACTTTGTTGTTATATAGTTAAAATCAGTTTCTAAAGATAACAAACTGAAGATAAATTTGTTTTTATCCTTAATCATCTTCAAGTAGATGGAGAAACAAAACCCCTGAAAAAATATACGAGAATAAAATTTTTTACATAAAAATACATAATTCAACGTGAGAACGCAGAAAGAAGTGAGTACGCAGGATGAAGTAATAAAAGTAAAAAGTACAAGGTCGTTGGTTCTGTTAAAATAAACTTAAGGTTTTACAAATAGGACGGAATTTACGAGTATCTTGTAAATATTTCGCTTTCTATGGATGCTCTGCATAATAATGAACTCCGTCGTCGATTCGAACGTTGTGTATTCTTGTATATCTACAAAACTTCGACAGCATTCACCAAAGCATCCATTGAAAATAGGTATTTGACGACTGTTATTGATATGATAAAAATGTTCACCTTCGATATTATGTGCAGTAAGTAATAGATGAATAAATAATTGCCTAATTAATATTTTCGTCTTTACAATATAGTACAAAACAAGGAATAAAACAAAAAATAAATTATAGGAATAAAACACAATAAAAGTCTGTTCTATTTTGCTATGATTCTTCCGTCAATCTTCTTAGTTCCACTGCTCTTCCAGTGCCCGTCTATGATTCTTACTACTTGCTTAAAATGTGTAATAATTTATCAATGAGTTGAAGACGGATAAAAATAACTCTTCACTATGCTTATGCGAGTATTATGTTATTTTTATTATTATTATTATTATTATTTAAGCTAATAATTCAATAATCCAAATGCCTCTGGCAGTTTAATATTTCTAATACTTACTGGAGTACGTAATATCCGTCGTCGACCTTACAATCCATGCGATCTGATGATGAAGAGTTAAAATAAATACATTCAATATAAAATGTGTTTTCTTTGCTACGCATTTATTTATTTTCTTAAGTGCTTTGACCTTTTCAGGTTTACGATTGAGGTGGGCAGTCCACCCTGCTAAATACTTTGCTACCTACAGGTTATAATTTGGTTTACTACCTTTCCTGAAAGTCTTTTAATATATTTCTGTTTTTGTATGTTTGTTATCTATCAGTTAGTATATGCCCACAATGTATTAGTTTTTTTTTAATTACACTACATTAATTGATATATGAATAGAATGATTAAATGTTTTATATCTGGTCATTTTAGTACCTACTATCTCTAGAACTACGTAAAGACATCGGCCATCATCAAAATTTCTCGTGTTTTAAATGAGCCACAGTATTCCACTTTCCCGCTCGTTTTACGACAAATACTAAACTGGAAACTTTATTTAAGGCCCTTTTTTAAGAGTCACGTGCGTCAATAAAAAAGTTAAGTGGCGAACTGAAAAATTAATTGTCAATCCAGTAGGAGATTGGTCTATAGAAATACATGAGCTTCATGAGCTTCGACCGCGTGAGTTATGTATAACACGTGTAAGAAAGTTTTGCTCAATACAAGATACCTATTATTAAACTTTTTTTTCGAGACAGATAATTAGTGTTCCAATACTTTGTGATTATACTTGACTTACTAAGTATTGTCCCTACAAAAAATTTTGGCTTTCGTTAGAAAAAAAAATGAGTTCTCACATTTTTAGCTCGATCGAGCAAGATCGAGTATGAAAAGAGGTCAGGACACGTTTTTCCTTAAAAAGTTATTTATATTTTATGTTGCGTACATTTTGCATGCATTGACTTGGTAGAAATGGGTTGTATAGGTATCTGGGTTATCGTCTTCCTTGGAAACACAATAGATCGCCGTCAAGCCGTCCCTCCTTCCGACCGCTTCGACTGATACATTGTACATTGAATATTATGCTCAGGGACACATTTGCATGAGGCTATCTCAACCGGTATTGTAAAGGAGAAATTAATTTCTGTAGAAAGGGTCATTTAATTAATCTTGTTGACGGTAAACGTGTCTGACAATAGAGTATCCTTATCTAGAAAACAAAGGGTTACGTGGATTAGGGTAATATTTCTTAAGTGAAATTCTCATCTCATCTTTTTGTAAGAAGTTAGTCCTGGTGCACTTTTTTATCAAGAGTGTAGGCTCCTTTTTATAATGTTGTTGTTGGTTCATAATATTGATTAGCTATAAAACATAGGATACAATCCATCAAATGTCCCATAAATCTTATTGAAAATAATACAGATTATTCAAACTCAAAAGCCGAGAATAATGTATTTACCTAACAACCAAACAACGATCAACTCGAAACAAACCCAAAGTGCTTAAAACTCGAAACTTTGAAGTGATTCAAAATCAAAGGAACGATAATCTCAAACTTTATGGAACATTCGGGAATACTTTATAGGTAGATACTTGACTCGATCATGTCAAAAAGGTGATAAGTGCCGA
The DNA here is from genome assembly GCA_951230895.1 of Carpatolechia fugitivella. Classification (NCBI taxonomy): domain Eukaryota; kingdom Metazoa; phylum Arthropoda; class Insecta; order Lepidoptera; family Gelechiidae; genus Carpatolechia; species Carpatolechia fugitivella. The sequence goes on from OX579658.1 coordinate 5,726,491, forward strand.
AGTGAAAATGGCGATGGTGATATCGCAGACAACTAAAATTGCTATCGGTGGTTTTCTGGCGCTGATGATCCTCGGGGCTGTACTTGTGGTGGGAGCCGCCTTCGGGTGGTTCGACCCTCGGAGGGAAGATGAAGAGGTCCCGGGAAAGGTCAGCCCGAGACTGCAAGGGAGGACTTCATTTGTCACTCATCGAGGAGCAGTAAGTTATACATATACCTATAAAATAATTTTATTTATTGTTAATGTTTCTATTAAAATTTGTCAAAAATCGGTAACGGAGGCGCAGCAAGCAGAAGCTAACTCATAACACTCGTAACTCGTGAGCTGTGTCAGAATCTTTTGGGGGTAGTTATTGGCCTCGATTCGGGATGTCATGCTCTAATTATAATTTTAAAATCCAGCTATTCTTTTCGTTTTTATGACCAATGAAAGAGAGGTGATGAACGAATGATGTTTATTTGAATGAATGATAACCTAAAATAAGGGCATAGCTGTCAGTTTAGGAGATTTTTAAGTTGCATGTTTTAAGTGCTCTCTAAAATTGTGCAATCGACACGGCAATAAGGTTCAAATTCGATGTTTGACAGCTCTAATATTACGATAGCCATCTCCTGTCCCTTTTCAATATTTAAAAGGTTAAAAGGATGCACTAACTTAAATTAAGGATTAGAGCGTGACATTCCGAATCGAGGCCATTATAACTCTAAGCAAAAGAAAGAAAGGAAGAAAGAAAATACATCTATTTTTAACATAATTATAAAAAAAGGAAAAGAAGAAGAGGGAGGCCTTGCCCAGCAATGGGACGGGACAGCTTAGGCTAAATAGATAAGATAAGATAATTACAATATAAAAGCAATTTTTTTTTTTTATGGCACTGGAATGACTTTGTGCCAGTGTCAAAATTTTTATTTTTAAAGCTAGGGAAACTTATCTACGCGAAAAAAAGTAAAGGATAGGCAAGAAAAAAGGAAAGTTAGGTTAATTATAAAGTAGATATCAATAAAAACATATAACGATACGTATTATTCATAATATAAAATTTTTATATTATTGTAAAACGTGATGAGCTGGAGTTACGCTATAGAAATATGTACTGGCTAATTGGAAAGTATTCTTCACTATCAGTACACAATAAAGTTCTTCTATACAAACAAATCCTCATGCCTGTGTGGACTTACGGTATTCAGCTATGGGCTTGTACCAAACAAAGCAACGTTCAGATGATACAAAGATTTCAAAATAAAGTACTAAGGGGTATCGTAAATGCTCCTTGGTACATAAGAAATGACGACCTTCATCGAGATTTAAAAGTGAATAAAGTTGACAGTGTTATTAAAAAATATGCCGAAGCTCACGAACTAAGACTTCATCATCACGTGAACGTTGAGGCTATCCAGCTCCTCGACACCACGGACATAGTGAGAAGACTGAAAAGGACAAAACCCTTTGAGTTAGGTTAGTAAACATTAGTGTAATGTAGTGCAGTCAGTGCTTCCCGTAAAGAACACACGAACAAAGTGTCTTCCCCTTAATAGAGACAATAAGAAAAGTGTTGATGGACACATTCTTAGCTAACATCTACTTAGCAATTTAAGTTAAAATTTAATTACTCATTAGTCTTTAGGCTAGATTGTAATATTTATTTTGGATGTCTTAAAGGCAAACCAAATATAACAAATAAAAAAAAAAAAAAAAATATTGTAAGTAATAAAAGATTATATTAATATGTTGCAATATAATAAAGGATACATTATAAGGCATGATATTTTAATACCACGCAGCTCTGGGTCAGTGTGGTCGGTTATTAACCTAAACACCCACATGGTATAATGAAAACATCAGAAGACGGTACTGACTTTATATATATATATATATATATATATAAATAGTTTCTGAAATTTCAGAACAAACTCTTTGATTCTTATTTCAAGATTAATTACAGGTAGTTCATCAAAATATATATTTTCTATATAAATATATTTACTATAAATGGACCTTTGTTATTTATAAACTACTTCAATATCTGTGTTATTTCGATAAAAGGTCAACATGAAGTATTCATCAAAGTGCTTAAACAATTTCCTGTTAAGTAATAAAACGTCTACAAACTTTTGAGTTGTTTCGGATTGATATTGCCCATTTTGTTTACCTATTTTCAATGTTTGTTGTTTACAGTTTTCTTGTTGTTTTTCTATTAATCGTAAAAATTATTATAGTCTTATATATTTTTACGTTTGTTTTGTTCTACAAATGAATTGCAAGAACAGCATAGTTTTAATTATCACAAAATTATGAAGAAGAAACCAAAAATGATTAAAGCAAATAATTATTTCTCATTACACATTTTTTAATTGATCCAAAAAGTGCAAATAATTTTGTTTTGATTTTTATTGCTGTACTCTTGTACTAAGACTTAAAACGAAAAACGTGGGGTGCATTAATTTGTGTATTTTTGTAGAGATTACATGAGCAAAGTATGCAAATAATATCAACACAATCAGATAGCTGGTAGTGCACGAAATATAGATTTCACTTAAACAAACAAACAAACAGACAGACAGACAGACTAGAAAGCAAGTTAATAAAACGTAGTTAATAATAAAAAGAAAGAAAACAGTAGCGTTCCTAGTTTATTCTCTTATTTCAGACATCCTAAATTTGATTGGAATGCAAGCACGAAAACCGGTTGCTCTTATGTTCCGCTTAAAATCCGAAATTCGTTGACGCTTAAAATCCGGAATTCGTTTGTTAACCGTTATCTCGACCGGTTTTGAATAAAAGCGGATTTTAATTAACGCGATGTTCAAAAGAATTTAAAAAGCCAAACAATGCACGTCCCTTACAGGATGATTTCTTTTCATAGCCTGGTTTGCGGTATAAGGCGATTTTTGTAGTAAACAATGAAGTAGTATCGTCGTAGAGAATCGTTCATGTTTTATAATGATTTAAAAATACACAAATGCCCATTCACATAACAATCTACTGTACGACAGAAAACGATTTAGCTAAGTGAAAGAAAAAGAAACCATTCCACACACATATCACACAACATCACACACAACACAAACACATTCTTCCTTTAATAAAATTAATGAAGTCTCTGGCGCAAGCTAATACCTATAAAATAATAGTGATATTGTACCTGAGTGGTTTTAGTAAATCAGAGTTATTCATAACGTCTAAACAATAGATTGTAGGCATTTAGTGTTACCTATAAAACACGGACAGACTTCCGGCGATGAGCCAAACTGTGAAGCTTGGTTACCACTAGATTCTCATCACCGATAATTCTCTTGGCTCTGCGTTCCACCGAATCAAGTGCAGCAAGTTGACATTTTGCTGAGCTATCCCACAGGTGACTGCAGTACTCCATGCAAGATCGGACTTGCGCTTTGTATAATGATGAGCGTTGTCCCGGCGTGAAGTAATGCTTGACCTTGTTCAGAATGCCCAATTTTCTGGCTGCAGTTTGTGCCAGTGACTCGATGTATTCGCCGAAGTTTTTGAGTTTGGTAGTCAGCCTCACGCCAAGGAGTTCGAGTGCATCCGTGACCGGTACAGGCGTACCCCGAAAAGTAGGAGTCAGCTGGAAAATACTTCTTTTAGTGATCAGCTGTGTCAAAGAATATTCGGACCAGATGTAATTTTAGGTCAATGTGCCTATTTTTACCGCTATGGTTAAAAATGTTTACGTACTACTTGTACCATAACATTCACATTAGAACAATTAATTTCAAAATGAAAAATCTACAAATGAATAAAAAAGCTTTGTTAAATCATTGTTATGAAATAATAAATTAATGAAATAATGAACTAAATATTTCAAAATAATATTTATGTTTGTCAATACGTAAACAAGATAATTAAGGCAAAAAAGAAAATGTTTTCTAACATAAATTGATTTAAGTACATCTCTTTAAAAAAGGTAGGCACAAATGGTGTACAAATACTTTTCCGTTCTGAGAATCGAAATTCTATATTTTAGGTGTCAAATGACACTAGAAATGAGAAAATTTTGATTAAATGCCTGTGATGAAGAATATTCACAACACGTTGTATATTGAGAAAACTGGAATTTTCCACGGAAGATTTTTTTTTTTTCATTTTCATGAAGTCCATTGAGTCTTATAAAAGCTGTGGATGCATGCTTTATTAAATTTCCAGACAAAAAAAATCCTGGGTCCCAAGAGGTTAAAAGGCATAAATTTAGTTCAAGCTGTAAAATTTTACAGCTAAGGAATAAACAAGTCTAAGTAAGGAAATAACCTCACTTTTCGTGTGTACTTTTTTCTTTGTTTTTTTTACAATAGCTAATGTAATAAAAAACTATAAATTAAGTGTTATTGAAGCCGTGATTTGGAGCTATTAAGGAAATGATAAAGTTTTTATGCCGGCTAGCGGAACATAAAATTCTTTGATGTTTAGTTGGTAAAGATAGTAGAGGATCAATTAAATATTAAAAAGGTAATTTTCTTTCAAAGAAAAAGAAAAAAGAAAGAAAGATTAGGTACTAGTGTAACTACGAATAGCTAACAGTAATACAGGATTACATAAAATAAACAAATATAGTGTTTGTTTTATTTAATCCGAACTACAATTTTGTATTTTGTTTGGGTACGTGTAGTTTTGTATCTGTAATATATTTTACTGTCTAAATTTGATTGGTTCCTATCTAGAAAAAAGAAAATATATTTAAAAGAAAAGTACAAAAGATACAATTCCTGTGGAGTTTCTTCTGGCCGTTCTTCTCCACAGAGAGCGTACACTGGGAGTGAACGTGCCATCTATGTTAGCTTTGACGTCGAAAAATGATTTGTAAAAATCTTAATTCGAATAAAAAATTGTTGACTTTTGACTTGACTTTTTGATTGGGTTGACTTTGTAGTAACTTATTAAAATTATGTTACTTAACAACTTTTTGTCAACTTCAGTAAGCATGAACGAAAACATAATGGATTTAAGTACCTAAGATAACCAAAGAACAATGTAAATGTTATTTCAATGTAAATGAAAATCGATCTAACAAAATATATTAATAGATTTTATCAATGGGAAATGATAATTGTATCACAATATGAATATTTAATAAACGAATCACTGTGACGACTGGTTACATTGCCTATTGCGTGACTGGAACTATTAACAGTAATGTGTTTCTTTAACCATACACCGGTGAATAATGTTGGCTACCTTTACTCTACGTAGTTTCTTATTTAAATATTTATTTCTTAAAGGGTGAGTTTGTGGAAAAGTAATTTTGACTCTGGTGGAAGGTTTGGTTCTTAGTGGAAGTTTTTGACATAATATCCAAGTGTCTTTGTTGTTGTTTATCTATCATTAAACGAAATTTTTGTTTAGTTAGTACGAGTATCGTCAGATTATTCTACCTATCTGATACTAAAGGAACGGTTTAACTTTCCTTCCTTCTATGGCATGAAAATCACTATGGCGGTCACCATGACCTAATATTATACTTGCCTTTAGGTATTTTAATTTTACAGTCACGAGGGTTTCATGATATAAGTTTTTACAGCACACTGTTAAAATGAGACCACTTGCAGTGTACGCTTTGCACATCCTGCGATTTATTTTTTTCTTTGAAGAAATCGGACGCTCGATTGCAGTGATTGTGTCTGTCTATTATTATGTTATGTACCTGTCTTGTTTTTTGTTTAATTGTTGTTTACTGTGTGCTGTAAATAAATGTATTCTTATTCTTATTCTTAAGTCAAGAAGGTTCACAAATGTGGTTTATTCCACTTTGATCACCCAGGTGATATCACCTGTCGATTTAAATCACCTACAGCTTGATCGATCAAATTCCACATGTTTTTTTTTGTTTCCTGAAATCACCTGTACTTTTTTTTAGCACGGGGGAGGGGGGGGGGGGGGGGAGTTGGTCTGGTTTGTAGGTAAGGTTGGTAATTTTTATGGCATAGACACAGACAACTTTCAACAACTTTTATTTACCTTTTATTGGGGTTATTTTGATCGGTCGGGTTGGTAAATGGGGTCATTCAGTCTAGTAAATTGGGGTCGGTCGAATTGGTGAGTGGGATCGTCAATATAATGTACTGTAAAATCATTATGGATTCAGATTTAATTATTGAGTTTGTCATGGTTGACGCTTATACTCATAAAATGTCCTGTGACAATTGGTCATTTTCAAAGATTCTTAATGAATTTGTGTTTATTTTTGGTAAAGACACATTTACATAAAAACACTAGAATGACGGATATGCAGCGTTTACTTATTTACACAACTACCCAAATCAACTACTTACCACCAGTACTGCTTACTGCCAGTCTTGTGGGAACTCTGCCGCGGGGAGACGCGCTAGAGAATATCTTTTATTTGTGATTTTAATAGTTGTATTGTTTGTTTTTTATTTGGTACCCGAATAAAATGTATGTTTATCTGTGTTTTGTCAAACTACTTACTTAAAACACATTTTTCAAGATATTTTTAAAATCGGTCAATAAACAATTAAAAGGCTTTCTCCGTCCCTTGTTTAAGCCTATAAATAACTGAAGTATACTAAGCATTTTTCCTAACTTTTACATACGGAGGCGGCTCCATAATTACCTTTGTTGTATTAATCATTAAGAACAGTTCAGTTGTTACACTAGAGACCCACCAATGAGGAAGAGGGCATTATGTAAAATATTTATTCCTTAGATACTGTGCATAGCCCTGGAATAATTTATAACTCTGTATTAATCCTGCTTTTGTGAGAGATTCTACATCATGCAGATTTTTATAAATAAATTAATTCAAAAGAAATGTTGGTATCTAATGAAATGTATGCTTTATTATGCAGATGTCGAATAAGTCCTGAGTACTGAGTTGATTATTTTAAAATTTTCAAACCAAAATAAAACATTATTTTCAATCAACATCAACGGCCCGTTACAGTCCACTGCTGGACTATGAGCCTCCTCCACTTAAGTGGAGGGTTTTGCCATAATCTCCATGCTTGGCATGTGGGTTGGAGATCGCAGATTAAAAGGTTACTGTATCAGAGAGCGCTGCTGCCCGTTCCCTGTTCAATGTGTAGTCCCTAAGTCGCCTCTTACGACACCTACGGGAGGAGTAGGGGTTGGTGACAAATGTATTCTACTCTGCCGTCACCACACGGTCACGGCCGGTTTTTTTCAATGTTACTGGCTAATTTACTTGATTATTTGGCTAAAGTAATGAGATTATATAACGTCCAAAACAATAAACACATTACTGACGTACGTAACCAAACTAGGGAAAGCCATTTATTTTTTTATTTCACCATAGTGATCCCACCAAAGTTCGAACTCAAAACCACCCAATAAGAAAAGTCGTACTATAATCTCTAATTCAGATCAAAAAAATATATTTCATCCGTACTTGTGAGTTCCTTGGCACCTAGCTAAGATAACAACTCTAATTAGCAACTACGATATTCTCAGTATCATTAGTAACAACATCAAGTCCATACCTATCTAATTTCTTTCACGCATCTGCGCCTTATGAAAGGATGTTAGCAAGCTATAAAGGCAACATGTCGAATTTCCTTTGGCCTTTGACTGTGTGTGGTCAGAAATTACATTTATTTTTCGAAAGGAGAGGGAGGATAATGCGATTCTATGAGGGTGAGAAACGAAATTGTTGAGGTTGGTTAAATCCACAATGCGTATTTCCGATAGTGTAGGGGAAGTTTGTTAAGAAAAATATCATTTATGTAGCAATATTTTTGTTGGGCGATTATTGAGTTGAAATGTTGGGTAGGAAAGTCGTATACAGTTTGTTGTTTTAACGTTCATGTAAACTTGATCAAGTAATATCTACTTGATGATTTTTCTAATTCATGGCTATTTGTTTGGCCAGCTGTATGCAACGCACAGATTGTTGTTTTTTTTTAAGGCACTAATATATTAGTTTCTGAAATAAACATCGAATAATTCATGCTCAGTTGCTGCCATTATGTAGAAGAAAGACAAAATGGACATTTCCCGATCCGTTTTCATTTTACTTGCCGACTTTTATATGTGTTTTTACTCTTTGAAGCGTCGATAATACTGAATTTTATTTATTTACCACACCTTCAAATGCAGACAGCCGTATAGTTTGACAACTGGCCCTTAATGCGGTAAGTAAAGTTCAGAGTACAGACTTAAGAGCTCTGTTATAAGGTTTCCCTAACACGCAAAGTTCTAATTATTATTATACCTATAGACAATCGTAGATCCCAAATTTATTATAATCACTGAGTTTGCCGATACTTTTTCAAAATTCTTGTTTTTTTGTTAGCAATTTCTTTATTTACTATTTTTGTTGTAGCTAAATTCCATTTTTTTGTCTCACTTTCAAAAATTCCATTTTTATAATTTTGTGATCTTTAATTTTATCTTTGTTCGTTTTTAATTTACCTATAGTTAATATTCTAATATTTTAAATAATGTTGGTTAATATTTCTTTCTCACTAATTTTTAATTTTTATTAAAACCTTTTTGGCCAGGATAATAGTTTATATTAGGTATTTCCCTTTGCTGAGTAAAAAAAAGAGTTTTTGGTAATTAGAACATTACTACAGCTCATTAAGAGTTAAAACCAAATACATGAATCGATTCTTTATGCGGTATATTTAAGTTAAAAAAAAGACAAAGATTACCAAGGCAGTTTATAAAAAAAAAACACATAAAGTCAATATTAACTTCCTTCTTTTTCCTTTTGCGAAGCGCCAGAAACCTTTTTATGTTTAAAATCCAATCTAAAATCAGGAGACACTTACGAAGGCAACGAGTTTCCTCAACCTGGCTAAAAAAACTACGAAACACCTTCATCTCGGTTTCTACCAGTCAAGTCACGCCCAGAAGCACTCTGTCGAACCATGGGGTAGTCTCAGCGATACATCTGTTTCACTAGACAAGAACTGCTCAAGTCGATTTTAGTCACTCTTGAGATACTTTAAATCGGTTAATATAATACTTTAAAATGAGTGTTTATTTTTTCCTACCATTTATTTATTTTATGTAAATATAAACACATTTTGATTGATTAATTACTTGTGGAAAAACACACAGCAAATCAAAAATATACAACATTCATGTTATGAAATTAAGTATTTTCATTACACATTAATCACACAAACTTTATGTTGTTACATTTCGAAGGTCTGTGAAAACAAAAGGATCTGGTTGACTCATTGTATATCGTATTTGTTTAATTGCACTCGTGTTTAACCTGTAAGTCATTATAATTTTTATAAATCAATATTTTTTTAGTAAGAACACAATATTTGGCAAAAGCCTTTGGAAATTTACTTAAGCGCGTCTTGTATAGAACCCGGTACATAATCAATAATTCATACGGTAAGAAGTGTCGATATTGAAACAATCCTCTTTGGTATACGTATGCCTTTTCGGGTGTTTTCGGATTAAGGCGAACTTTTCTCGGTTTTTGTACCGAAGCCGGTTCGCTGGCTATGCAAAACGCATTCAACGTGTCTTGTGTAGCTTTTGTAAGATTATCTCGGTTGGTTACTTTTGAATCCGAGTGTGTTGATAAGTGGAGGGCGGTGTGAATAACAAATACTTTATGCTGAATTTATTTCATCGCAACCATTATTTCAGGAAACCTTCGATTCATTTGCTGCTGCGGTTTTTTTCTAATGTGAATAAACAAACCAATATTGGATATGAATAAATAAAATAAAAATAAATAAAATAAAATATGTTTTATTCTCTATAAAGTGTATCATTTACAATTCACAGTGACCAGTGCCTCCTTGTAAGCTTGTGTGCCTGTGTTAGGAGATACCGCTCTTCCATCCTATATAAAAAACAATGTAACGAGAATAAACAATTCTTAATTACAATAAACTCACTCACGTATCACGAATATCTAATCTCACTCACGGCCATCTTATTTTTAATTAGGCAGAGTCATATAGTCAGAGTATGGAAATCAGACAGCTGTATACATATAATATTTAAATACATACTTACTTCGGAAGGCACGTTAAACCGTTGGTCCCGGCTACTATCTAGTCGTTACACGAGCCATTTCAGTAGCCTTTGGGGGGTCTATAACACTGACACGAGGGTTTGTGAGAACGTTTGTTCCACCTTACAACCCACACGATGAAGATGAATAAGAAGAATTCTTACTCTTCTATATAAAAATATCCAGAGATTATCATAGAAATGTGGGCAGAATTCGAACTCACGATACTAAGCTTTGTAGCATTCGTAGGCAGATGTCTACCTACCAATTAACTATCTGCTGACAAGCTGACAACAAAGGAACCGAGATTTGTCTCGTGGTAGAAAGGAGCTTTTGTCATTCTGTCACAAAATTGGTGTTGTATGCTATTAAAAATACCTTCTAATATTATAAATGTGAAAATATATTTGGATGTTTAGATGTTTGGATGGGTAGATGAAGGATGTTTGTTCCGCTTTCACGCCTAAACTACTTAACGGATTTGAACGAAATTTGGAATGAAGATAGTTTGTAACCTGGATTATCACATAGGATACTTTTTACCGGAAAAAACCTTATTCTCACGGGAAAATCTAACATAGCGCGGGCGGACCGCTGGTATTTTAATAAGAATGCGCATCAATGTATATGTTTATGCAAATCATTTATTATCACATCGCGGAAACTGAAGGGCGTTTAGGCAGTAGATTTTTTTAATGTGACCATGCACCAGAATGAATACGTAGTGTGAGTAGGCCACAAGGTGAACCGACGATGACGATGTGGTGAAGTCCACGAGAAGCCGCTATGTGCAGGCGGCATAGGACCGATCACAGAACATATTCTGTAGGACCGATTGTTGTGGAAATCCTTGTGCCTTTGTCTAGCTGTGGACGCTTTCCGGTTGAAATTATGATGATGATGAATGTCTCGCAAAAAATACAAATTAACTTTGCATCTAAAACTATGGTTTATATGGTACTATAAATGATGTTGACAGTGTGCGTAGCTAAGATTAACATAAGTATAGTATCAGTAGGCAACTCAATACGTACGTACATTAGTTAGAGCTCTAATTAGCATACATTGTTATGTACTGAGCTAAGTTAAGAGGGTTTCTCTTAGTGGTTTAAAGAGCTTACCGTAATTCCATTAAATCAGTCGGGTCATTACGTCACGTAATAAATACACTCGTTTTTCTGAACTTCTGTGTGGACTGTGTTGATTGTTTTTTGTTTAATTTAGCCGAGTGTGAACAAAGAGGAGTAAATTACGGATTTGGCCGCAGGAGATATGTTTTAAAAAACAATATATTTTACTGAGAGATTTAATTAGTCCAAATTAAAAGAAACAAATAATTTGTCTTTAACTAAAGTCCTCGTGTCTTGGCGATCAAGATACAAAAGGCACCGAATGGTCCCATCCCACGAAAAGTTAATGCGCTGTAAGCGCATTCCGTATGATTTAATATACAGATTACGAAATATGTGTACACTCATTCACGGATCACAAGGGTTATCACTGGTAACAAGTAATTGTATATTTATTATTAATGAGCGAGAAAATTTCATAAGTTATAATATTGAAAATTTCTGACTGTTATATTCTGTTTATTTGTTATATTTAAAATTGTAATTTTGTAATTTTGACATGTTTGCAATATAAAAGTGCATCTGCTTACCATGCATTAGTTTGGTTCCCGGTCAGACATAGATAATACTTGATCAATATGAATTATATATGAATTCATAATTTGAATTATTTTTACTTTCAGTTTCGCTCGTATTATTTGTGTTTATTATATTATAATTTCTAAAAGCATGCCACAAAAAATTAGAAGAACGCTTTTTTAAGTGAATAATATATACATTATATTGATCCTGTACACTATTTGACCGACTTTTTAGTATTATTGGTATGGAATTAAATGTTGGTTCGTTTGAAAGCGGTATACGAGTAGTACAAAGTTTAATTTTATTACAGTTTCAGTACCGTTTGCTAAAAAATTTTAAGTAAGCTTAGCTAAAAGAGCTTGGTATCCTATAAAATTGCTTTACATAGATTGTTCTACGATATTTTGATAAGAATGTTCACGTATGTATCACGAGGTTTTTTATGCGGACAACTGAACTAAGCCTATAAATAAAAACCAAAGCATCTGATTCTTATTATATTTATATATATCAGTGGCGAAGGGTCCATACAAGCCGATTCCCCTCGGCTTACCTTTCGAAAATCCGTTCCAACAGCCTCTAACGCTGATAGTAATTTACGTACACGCGAGCGCAAGATACATTGCTTTTTTAGGGTTCCGTAGCCAAATGGCAAAAACGGAACCCTTACGGATTCGTCATGTCTGTCTGTCCGACCTTATGTCACAGCCACTTTTTTCGGAAACTATAAGAACTATACTGTTGAAACTTGGCAAGTAGATGTATTCTGTAAACCGCATTAAGATTTTCATACAAAAATATAAAAAAAAACAATAAATTTTGGGGGTTCCCCATACATAGAACTGAAACTCAAAATTTTTTTCATCAAACCCATACGTGTGGGGTGTCTATGGATAGGTCTTCAAAAATGATATTGAGGTTTCTAATACTATTTTTTTCTAAACTGAATAGTTTGCGCGAGAGACACTTCCTAAGTGGTAAAATGTGTGTGTCCCCCCCTGTAACTTCTAAAATAAGCGAATGATAAAACTAAAAAATATATATGATGTACATTACCATGGAAACTTCCAACGAAACTTGGTTTGAACGAGATCCAGTAAGTAGTTTTTTTTAATACGTCATAAATCGTAAATCGTAAACCGCGGCTACTATCTAGTCGTTACACGAGCCAAGTCAATGGCCTTTGGTCCAACTACGCGAGAAGGCACGCAAATTGATAATATTTTTGGAAATATTTCTTGTCAAACTGGAATATATATTAGCTTGTTTAGCTATCACAAGCCTATATGGGCTCGCATATAGTTAGATCTTTACCTAGAATGGGATAAATCCCACCACATTTAGGTACCTAATTATAATGTTTACTTATCATAAACTCAATTAAAAAAATACACTATTATTAAAACATCGATCAAAGTTACAACGAACTACAAAAACTTTTATGTTACTTGCTGCTACGGAACCCTTCATGGGCGAGTCCGACTCGCACTTGGCCGCTTTTTTAATACAAGTCGAGGCGGACGGCGCTCTACAAGCACGTCAATGTATATTCGATCACGCACGAGTCGCACGACCGACCGAGTTCGTGAATTGCCGTATACTCTGTCTCTGGCGCTCCAAGGGTTTACTTCCATATTTGTCTTCTCACGCGCATGTTGCCGGCGCTGTCAGTTTGATTTGAAACACACCCATAAAATGGCGCCATAGAAGCCGAGACGGTTCGGCTTCCCATAATTTCTTTCTCTTTCTAACGCATAGCGCATACGCGAGAGAGGAATTGATAAGATAGCAGAATTTAAAAAGAAGAGTTGCAGTAAGAAAATACATCGTGGGGTCGAAATTGTGTGAGTTGTGTGGTTGGTTAAATTAGGATTTATATGGGGAAGTAAAGTGATACAATACATTTAATTAGTAAGTACGTGTCCGCCAATTTAGTGTGTGCTTGTTTGTAAACAGTGAAATTGTTGTTTTTACTGTGTTTTTCACGATCTGTTCAATACGGTAAGTTGTTGAGTGAGTATTGTGAGTTCTGTATGCTATTATGGCATTAATTCATATGGATTGCTGATCAACTGACTATTTGACTACTTGTGTAGCGATGAATTCCATTTTCCGAACTCACAGTTTTGAAAACAAAAAGCATGTCATTTAGGTTGGGTGGGCCGCGCTCTCCCGGCTTACCTTTGTCAAAATTTCACCCTTCGCCACTGATATATATAATTATATTCTTTATTACACACTTAAACAAAAAAAAAAAAAAATTATTAACTAAATGATATGCACCTGTTGTATTCATTTGAAAATATTTTTTGCACAAACCTGGCTGCTACAAAAAATATTATTTATTAATAAATAAATATCACGTATAGTTCAATAATAATAAAAATAAATTACATTGGATCCAAATATACGCCTATAAAATTGTACCATATAATTATTTACATTAGAGTATGTCAGGGTAGGCTTGAGCCCCTCGGTGGGGACGTATATGAGCTGTTGATGATGATGATGATGTCCTTAGATTTATCGTCAAAAATTATTAAAATTTAAGTAATTTTGGAAATCCAGGATCAAACGAAAATTGAAAGCAAAAAATTAACGTTGTAATTAGTAGGCAGAAGGTAGATATGTTTTTTTTAATTAGCTACTACTTAATGACGTAATCAAACGGGCCGTACGGTCTATCAACTAAGAAGTAATTAATATAAAGATATCTGTAATAAAGTACAGGTAATGCCCCTAGGTGAATTAAGTTTACGACGGGTAAAAATCTTGGAAACTTATAGTAAATATGCTTAGAAGCATTTGTTATTGGTATTAGTTAAATTTTAACTATGAATACTGTAAATTTTATAAAGAGGAATCAAGAATAATTAGCATATTTTTCAAGTCCATTGCTTTATGGCATTTTGAACTCATGCAGTTTTAATAACAACAATAAATCTTTGTTTCTTTTTAACAGTTTCAAAAATGTCGATTGGAACCTCTTTTGTAAGCTTTTGCAGCCTGTACAAGTTATAAATCTTCAACATCCGCCATTGCGAGTGATTTTAGTATTGATGGGAAAAATTACCAGTACCCACTAATGTAACTCATACATTACATAATAATGTCTATGTCTAACCGCTACTTTTGTCTAGCTTCTTTGCTGCATCAAGTATCATCAACATCAACAGCTCATATACATCCCCAGTGAGCTGGAGCCTACCCTAATTTAGGGCGATTAGGCCTTAGTTGACCACGTTGGCCCAGTGCGGTTTGGTCGACTTCACACACAACCTTTGCATTTCTTCGCAGGAGTGTGCAGGTTTCATCACGATGTCTTCCGTCACCGTAAGAGCGTCGAATAAACTCACATTTGAATTCGAAATTCAAAAACACATTGGTACGTGGTAAGGATTGAACCCGCGTCTTCCGGACGGGAGGCAGCGGCCCTAAACACTAGACCACAGACGCTCATTGCATCTAGTACCGCCCGCAAATCATTCGCGTGATTTTCATTTAAAACGAAATTTATAAAAAAAAAAAAAATTGAATTTCACTTTTACGAAAAATCCTTCCGAGTGATTGCCTACTGTAGGCAATGTAACATCCTAAGAACTACTTACAGTTTCTAGACTAATGAATATAATAGTTTGGCGTGCCCTTGGGGAGGCCTACGTCTAGCAGTGGACTGCAATAGGCTGATTGATGGATTGATTAACGGCTAGCTTTCTTCAAAGCGTCTTTTCATTTCAGTTCTACTATTATTTATTATTTTATATTATTTGACCTTACGTATGGTATTTTACACGTATTTTATTTCAACACAAACAAACAATTAAAACATAACAATGTACTTACTTCTTATCTGTAATCAGAACTAATATTTTTATAAATGTCAATGATAGCCAGACGTAACATGGCATTAAAATGTAATAACATGTTTTGTCTACAATATATTTTTATGTCTAGTCGTTCACACAGCCTATAAAAAGTTTAGAACTAACACAATGTAGGTAATCGAATATCTACTGATGTGAGTCTACGTGTTTCATAGACTTAGAGACAGTGTTTGTTGCAGGCATTAGTGTCTTGTATAAATATCACAGAAATTAATAACATATTTTGTATGATGGAACAATCTGAAATCTGTCAATTTAAACAAAGGGATAAATAGCGTACTTGCTTGCTCCTGGGTCAAACAATATTACATTCTAGGGTACTACTTGGTAAATTTCTTGCTTCCAGAAAATCCATCGTAGGTAATAAAATGCATTGCTTTATGAGTAAATAATAGAAAAAATATATTTTATTTCATCAATAGCTCATATACTTCCCCTCCGAGGGGTTCGAGCCTAAATTAGGGAGATCAAGCCTTTGTCGACCACGCTGGCCTAGCGCGGGTTCACACACAACCTTTGAATATCTTCTCAGGATAGTGCAGGTTTCCTGACGAGGATTTCGCGTAAAAATGAATTCGAAATTTGAGAACATAGTATTTGAAAAGCAACGAGTTATTTTATTTCAATCAATCAATTAGCCTATTGCAGTCCACTGCTGAACGAAGGCCTTCCCAAGGGTACGCCGAAGCGAAATTATTTGTAAGCGTTATTTTATTTATGAGAAAAAAAATTTTAGACCTAATGTTCTTACTGACTCTGCTACCACAGGTATTATTTTGTACTCAGACAGAAAATGTATTACTTACTGTGCCCTTTTCAAAGGTGACTCTTGAAGTAACCTTACCTCAAAATTAGGTCGATGTGAAGGTGTTTGTATGCTAGGTACAATTAGTTTTTAGTATTATGTGTAAATGTTTCAGTAATATTGATTTCAATTATTAGTCGAGAAATATACTAACGACTATTAAAACCTTTATAAGCAATCAGTTTCAAATTTCCATAATGATAATCTTTATAATATAGAATATTATTTTTTAAACATTGTAGATACTTTCATTTGTATAAAGGTGCTTCAAAATTAATGAAAAATGCATTAAAAAAAAATACTTGACTATAGACTAGCAAGTGATCAAAAATTCAAAATATAACAACATTTTTGTTTTTGTCAACAGGTAAACCCAGAGGAAAACCATCTACCAGTAATGTCTCATGCATCACCATGTAAGTAACCCTTTTAACATTTCCTTCTCTAACTTTTTGAATGAATGAATGAATGAATTTACTTTATTGCACACACAGAAATAATAAATGACAGAGTGGAAGTAAGAACAGGTAGTCATGTACAGTTAGGCGGCCTTATTGCTTCATAGCAATTTCTTCCAGGCAACCTTTGGATACAGGAGACTATAAAGTAACGCGGAATAGTGCAAGTATACCGTATAAACTACAAAATGTAGACGGGGCACGTCTTATGGTCGGAGGGAGCGAGTTCCATAGCCTTATGGCTTGGACGGTGAAGGAATTAGTGTAGAAGTGAGTAGCGTGAATGGGCATAGTAAGAGACAGATCTAGGGAGGAGCGTAGAGTGCGATCAAGGGCCAGAGAACGAAATTCAAATCTTTCTTTGAGGTATGACGGGGTAGAAGGGATAAAGAGTATAGAATAACGAAGAGATAGAACATGGGACTTTTTATGTTCGTTCAAACAACTCCGCGCCCGCTATATCACCACTCTGGTAGAAATAGCGATTAGACCGTTAAAATAAAACTCTTTGTTCATGTTTATAACAATATAAACTTTATATGCGATTATAGAATACTTACTTATTAATTCTGTGATTGTAGTAACCTTTCAAAGTATGAAGACTCTTTCAAATATATCCAATATTGGAATGTTCCCGTAACAATTCTGTTTATAATCAAATCCAACCGCGCGAGATCTTTGGTTTTATTGAAAAAAAAGGGAAAATTTCATTTCAATTCAGGATTTATAATAATTTATTTTTATAACATTCATATTTCAAACAAATTAAAAAATACGTGGGGATATCTCACACACGGCCATCTGATCCCAAACTAAGCGGAGCTTGTACTATAGGTATCAGACAACTGATATACATACATTAAATAAATATAATTGATAAATACATACATAGATGAACAAATTCAGGAATAAGTGCTCAGCACGACACGAATGTTTGCCTTAGGCGGGATTCGAACCCGCGACCCTGTACTACCAACTAGGCTGCGGAGCCATCTTATATCTTATATTTCTTCAAAAAACATTGTTTATCATTGCACTAGAGAACGCAATTTTTATATAGGTGTTTTATCCGCTATCTATCAATCTCACTTGGCACATTTTTGTAAGCCAAGTGTATCCTTTTAGAGGGGCTTAAATCTAGATTGACAAGGAGTAGGAACCCGTTCTAAGTATACCTATACTTTTTTTAGAGATGTTCACAGAGATTGATGTTCTTTTGTCAAGGATCTATCTACTTCAATATAACATTGTACGATAAGTACTAACTGCTGTCTTCTAGTACAACAATTATTTGCATCACTTTATTGTTAAGTTTTGAAGATAATTATTATGACGTATATTTAAATTATGTAAGAGTCTTAAAAAAATGTGTGAGAACACAATAAAATAAACGTTTTAAATACTACATAGAAGTAACAATTAAAATTAAGCACCAACAATTATTAAAATAGAAATAGAGTTCAATGTAGTTTAGTCCACTTATCCTTGATATTTTTATCGGTTTTATTAATATTTACTCATACCAATTTTCCAATAATTGATTTCATTTTCTCATTTTCCATTTGCTAAGAGATATTTGATGAAATCAATCCTGTATTTTTTACTTAAATTTAATAACTGAAATCAGAAGTGTAGATCTTGCCCTGAAAGGCTTATTGTAAGGGTTGTTCAGGATTTCGTTAAGATAGATTATAGGTGCCTACATCGCATTATGTATGGTTTACTCGATCCGATATTATAATAACCGTTAAATCAAAAAACCAATTTCCTCTTTTCGTATATTAACATACATTAGCATATTTCATACGGAGTAATGAAATAATTCTATTTTATCTTGATACAAAAATTCGATTTTCAGACGCCAATGGAGAAAAAGGAGAGGGAGTCAGTGTGAGTATTTTAATCATCATACATGTACATGTGAATAGATATTCGGTCAATTTCTATTGTGTTAATAAGCTTTTCAGCTGTTGACGAAGTTTTTTGAGGTCCGAAGAATCTACAAAGAATAGTTGCATTATAATAATAAATATGTGGGGACATCTTCACACACGGCCATCTAATCCCAAACTAAGCAGAGCTTGTACTATGGGTACCAGACCGCTGATATACATTACATAAATAGATAAACGACAACCAGACACAAGGCAAACACAAGTGCTCATCACACGAATGTTTGCCCTGGGCGGGTATCGAACCCGCGACCCTGTGCGTCGGAGGCAGATACATTACCACCTGGGCTACGGATTATATCAGGATCATCATAATCGTTCAGTCGAAAAAAGTCCATTGTCAGACAAGGATCTCCACAATGACCGGTTCTGCGCTCCTCATATGTTCCTGGGAACCTCCTGAGAGGACACTCTCCCACTATGTGTGCCGTGGTCTGCTCCGGCGCCCCGCAGTCGCAGGCTGGTGAGTCTGAGACCCCCCACTTATGACGATGGTAGCTTACCCCAGCGGCTGTAGACTGGATACAGAACTTGAATATAAGTTTGTAGTTTTTTAATGCAGGTTTTATTTTGTGAGGCCGAACGATAATAATAATAATACCAGTCCTGCGCTGCCCGCATCCAGCAGCGGCTCTCCGTGACCTTCACCAGATCGTTGGTTTACCCAATTTACGTTTTTTCCATCTTGAGATTTGTGTTTGAACTAAAAAAAACAGCTTAAGTACCCAACTATATTCCAACTGCAAAGCAATAGAGCGGCAGTCTGCAGAATGCACCATATAATTGTGATATTAAAATTGTTTAAGCAGTTGGCGCCAGGTCATTGCAAATGTAGTATGAACGACTTCGTCTCGATAGTGGAGGCGATGCCAAGCCTGCGGGGACCTCCAGGACCCCAAGGGCCCACAGGAGCTGATGGGACCACTGGAGCACCTGGAAAGACGGTAAGTTTTATTAATGACTGAATTATTGTTTATCCATATCGTGTACCATGTAGTGCTATAAAAGCAAAAGCAAATATAACACAAACTAAACCGAAAAATCATTTTTTTTAAAGTTACGTAATTTTTTTAAAGTTACGTAAAACCAATAACAAAAACAACCAAATAAACAAACAACCAAATCAACCGAACAAGAACCTTTAAAACATCCTGTTAAAAAATTCAGGTAAATCTTTGGTAATATAAAAAAAAATCCTATTAGGTAGATTTTTCAAAAGATGTTGGGCACCAGCACGATTAAACGTTGATTCAAATTATTGTCTATGTATGATTAAGTAAGCAATGACGATACATCGATCTGTGCATTGATCGATAAAAAAAATATATTTGTCTTCGGTAAATTAGATAGATAAATTATTTCTTTTTTATCGACATGTTCTTAAATACTTGAATTAGAGTTATGGAGCTGCTATCCTTTGATGTCCTTTGACATTACCATCAGACCAAACAAAACGTTCGTCGCTTCCAGTTATGATTAACGCATTTGTTTGCTTTGATTAAAATATCAACTTGACATTCATCGTGTAGTAGGTATTAATAGGTATACTTTTCAAGTAGCAATATTTTTTTTTCAGTAAGATTGTAAGTTCACATTCTAAAGTTGATCGTATACTTTAGAATGTGAACTTACAGTTTCACATATCGACACTTCTAGGCTGGTTTGAACCCCGAGGGAAATTTCGTTCTGCACTGGATACATACTGAATTGTTTAAAACGAAAATATATTATAATGTTTGCAAAATTTTGTTCTGAAATCTTTTGAGCATGGGCATCATGGCCAGCTGAATAAATATCCTACTAATATTATAAATGCGAAAGTTTGGATGTTTGGATGTTTGTTGCCAAATCACGCTCGAACCACTGGACGGATCGGGATGAAACTTGGTACACATACACCGTGAAATTTACATCGTTTTGTTCCCGCCGTGTAGTGATAGTACCCGTCAAACTGAACAGCTTTTCACGAAAAAAAATTCCCTGCGACAAAAAAATTTTTAGCCTCTCCATACAAAGTGAGACTCCCGACCGACCCATTTTGTATGGAGAGACCAAAAATTTTATATATATTTTAAACGTATAATAAAAAACATGAGGCGTCAAGGTTTTTTTATTTTTATAGAACCTAATGGCTGGTTTACACGTATTAAGTTGTCAAGTAGCAACTAAATTTTAAGCGACTAAATTTTAAGTAAGTGTTTACACGTCATTTTAGTAGTTAAGCTCTTTAGTTAGCCCAAGATGAACGATCAGAACGATCAATCTGTAATAAATATAATAAATAAAATAATAAAGTATAATAAAATATTTATTTTTATATAATTAATATTATATTATTATTTATTTTTTATATTATATAATTATTATTTTTAATGATTAATATTTAATATGAATAATATATTAATCATTAATGTTTTTATACCTATACTATAATAATATATATTAAAATATATCCAAAAAATAAACATAAAACACTCGCACTTAACTGCGCACTTCGCACTTAAAATTAACTAAATCGCGCCTTTCCAAACGTGTCAAGTGACAGGCCACGCCCACCAACTTACCCGAAAAATAGAAAAAGTTCTAATCTACTTGTTTACTTGCACACTAAATTTTAACTTGCAACTTACTACTAAATTCGCTGTTTACACGCATTAAGTTGCTTAAAATTAAGTTAACTACTAAACAAACTTAATACGTGTAAACCAGCCATAAGCGACGACGACGACGGTGTCTAAAATTAAAGACGCTTACCCGTAAAATGGCTGTTCCCTCTTGCCTTGAATATACCAAGGTTATACGATTCCCGAAACATCGACGCAGGGAGAACATTTGACTCCCCGTGCTGGATGCACCAAGAAAAATATTTATGATTAGGACACAAGCACACTAACATATAAAATTGTTCTAAAGCATTATATTTTTGTTAAGGGTCAAATGGGAGACCCTGGCCCACCAGGGCCTACTGGCTCCAAAGGAGATAGAGGCGAGAAGGGCGATCAAGGAACCCCCGGTGTGGAAGGGCAGCCGGGACCTAAAGGAGATCCTGGTTCGGATGGGGCATCAGGCTTGCAAGGGCCAGCTGGGCCGCCTGGGCCTCCCGGGCCTGTGACGTCAGCACTTATGGTAAGATATTTTCGGTATCTATTGCTCCTGTAAAAGTTCCTTTAGTGAAATCCTCAAAGAGAAGGCTGTTATGTAAGGTCGACCAATAAATTGGTTTATCACCCTAAGCTTGAATGTCAGTTGCAAATTATAGAACAACAAAGATTTCTTGGTCGACTTTACAACCAGTGTTGGAGGATTTAGGACGGTGTAACTGCATGAATTGACGATTATTATATCTAATAATAAGGTACATAATCCATTTATTCTAACAATATAATATGTGTGATTTACCACATTTAAGCTCCTACGAATAATAATAAGAAAGATTATATCGACGTTACTTCTTTGATTGCTTCACACTTATACTACTGTTTTCCATATATACAAATGTATTATAATAACTTTCCCATCATCGCAGGAATCAACGGGATTGTACGGGTCAAGTAATCCTACAATCCAGGGCCCTCCAGGCGAACGGGGCCCTATGGGTCTTCCTGGCCCTCAGGGAGAGAGGGGCTACCAGGGTAACAAAGGAGAAAGGGGATTACATGGCCCGAAAGGCGACAAAGGCGAGAGGGTGAGTAACTAAATATGATTATGCTCTTCAAACTTGGGAATTCTCTGCGCTTAATTGGAATGTTGGTGTGCTTGTATTATGGACAATCTGTTAGATATTTATATAGTACGTAACGTTTTTAAAAAAAATACTAGAGAAAGTCATCTAAATTACTAACTACACATATTAAACACTTTATATTTTATTTTTAATGCTTTAGACAGAGCCGTAGAGCCAATAATGGTTTAATATTAATTACTACCAAATTGTATCATCATCATCTCATATACGTCCCCACCGAGAGACTAAGCTAATTTTATTATTATATATATTATAATTTTGTTTAAGGTAATATTCTAGTACTCGTATGGTGTTTTAATTGTTGTAGCTTAAAACTAATGCCGGGTAATGAAAACAAATGCACTGATTACTAAAACTCGGCAATTAAAAAGCAATTTGAATTCGTGCAATGAATATGGAAACAACAAATTAAGTACTTCCCCTATAGCGGACGCAGCAGATTAACAATTTGTAACCTGAAACTTGAATTTTAGGGGTGAAATTTCTGAGAACGATGAATATTTAATTTTAACAAATTCAGTTCCATTTGTCGATGTTAAAATCTCAGTTGGAATAATTTTGTGTACAATTTAGGTACTCCGCATATTTGAATGTGTTTTAGTAAACTTAGATATTAGTTACACCTACCACAGTATTAAAATATTGAAATATATATGTCATGGCCATATCGTAGAATTGACCGACCACATCATGAAATTTTCGATCATTTCATGAAATGATCGCATTTCATGATGTGGCCAACTAAATTTGACCAGATCATTAAATCGTGTGCATTTCACGATTTTGTCGTCCACGATTGGCCATATCGTGAAAATAGGGCGTCCATGAAATATTTAAAAAGAATCTAAATTATGTTTGGTACTTATTGTTCTCTAAGTCCGACAGACATTTTCAGAGTACTTTTTCATCATAACTCTTTTTTCTTCCTCATTTTAATAACAAATATATCACTTTTTCACTGCGAGAAATAACGCGGCCGCCATGTTGGTACATAAACAAAGTGCTTCCAGCGCCTCTATCGGCAATAAATGTAATAATTTTACGATATGATCAAATAATCTTGACCATTTCATGAAGTAGCTGCGTTTTAGTTGAACATAATAATATCGTCAAACGATTTCTTATCATTGATCTGGCCAAGGCACATCATGATGTGGCCAATGGACAGCGAAAATTTCATGAAATGTGACCATTTCATGAAATAATCGAAAATTTCATGATGTGATCAATTCTACGATATGGCCACGACATATATATTAGCATTATATGAATAAATTTCAAAAACACTGAAAGAAAATTCAAGTTTTTACCCGACTACGGCAAAGCAAAAAGGAGGGTTATGATTTTAGCCGCTATGTGAAGGTATGTATGTATGTGTGTTTATCTGTTCCCGCATATTTTCTAAACTATCTGTCATAATTGAACGAATAAGGTATCGTTAGAAGCGTCTTGATTGTTCGCTGGTTATAGGATATTTGACGTCATACTAAATTCAATATGGCGCACTCTAGAAGACATTTAGTACAAAAATCATTTTTTATTTTATTGATATACATTAATATACATGTTGGGTGTCAAATGAAAGGGCTTAATCTGCTCATTCCAAATATATATATATTGTTAGCTATTGCACGTTGCTTTGCTTGCATTACTTTTATAATTGCGTATAATTTAAACAAATAAAAAATAACACGTCGCAGATGTTTGTTTAGGTAATCAACGTGATTGATAGACAAATTTGATCTAAAGGATCGTATCCGGACCATAAAAAAAATTGCTGGCTCGCGCACTGAGTTCACTAGTTTGTTTGTAAACAGGTTAATTTAGCCGATTTCTAGTTTTATTTAACAAGTGGCGCCGTGAAGTACCTTGCATTTATTTTTTCAAAAATGTTCAGATGTTCAGAGGATAGCCGTGGTCGCATGCCACTTACCCTAAAATGTATAGTTCAATAAGCAAGCCTTAAGGCAAGGTAGTATGTGACCACGGCTCTCATCTGAACATCACTAATACTTATGCGTTAAATTGAAACATATATAAGTTGTTTACTTATTAGATATTAAATAAATAACTGAATAATTAATTAATAGATAGGTAAGATTCTGAAGATATTTTCTTGTTTCATGCCTTTTTTCGTATTGAGCTCGTTTTTGTCGTAGTCGGGTTTTAGTTTTTAAGTTTATTTTTTATTATAATAAAAGTAAACATTAAAAATCTGTCCAAATAATTGAATGTAAAGTTATGTAGTCTGTGAACTGGTTATGTAGTTATTTTATAGATCAGTCATATATTTTTTGTTATCCAACATTACCAGTACACAAGCCAAAATGTCACACATATGAGCGAGGTATTCTGTGCTAGCAATAAAAAGATTCTGAATCACCACAATAATAGCGCAGTCAGGATAGAATACTGAACATTTTGCTAGCACCCATTCATTATACGTAGTACGCATACCTATATATAAAATGTTCTAGTCGTCCCACGTTGTCGCCGAGTCTGCGCGATACAGGAAAGTTAGTACATATTCGTTAAACGACAGAAACCAAAATGTTTGACCTCTGAGCTTTAATATGAACATAATAATATTATTAATATATTGACTATTTTCAGTTATCTGTAATAAGGATATCACATAAATGTTGGAATTTTAGTATCAAAGTTCTTATTACTTTCGTATTTAGCAACACTAGTTTTGGCTTTATCAATCGATTGAAAGTCTTGCAAAACATTTATTTTTTACATTTATTTTGATACTCATTATCACATTATATATTATTTCAAAATGTTTCGTGTTTTTTTTTTTGCTCTGGCTGTTCAAGGTTAAACCCATTTTGGTTGCTCCCCTTTAATGACTTATTGAGAAAGAAAATAATTGTTATTGAAACGAAATATCACGAAAAAAATAATTATCATCTAATCTTTTTCTTCTTTCGGGTAACCTTTATCCGTCAAATAAAAGACTTACTTAAAGCTGAAACTATAAGAAAAGTCGTACTTATTTGAGTAATTTTATCGATTTTAATAGATCTTGATAAAAAATATATTCAACACAGGTAACCCGGGTTAACTGAGGATCTATGACTGAGGTAACCTAGTTCAGCAAAGTATAAGCTGTTTTATATTTTCAGGATTCATGGGGACTAAAAATGGCTTCCTACTAGTAATAACATAGATATCTCGTTATACCCTCCGTGAAACAGTACCTCCGCCATTTGATGGATGATGGCGATGCGTGTTCTTTTTAGAACTTTATTACTTGTATCGTATGATTGATATCGATAATGATGATTAATTGTGATACATCCAGTAAATACTCGTCTGTAGCGAGAAAAATGGTGTGAATACCTTGATATCTTTTTATGAAGGAAAAAAAGTAAACCAGTTTCTAATAGTGAAAGGTTTTAGAATTTATATAATGTTTCAGTTTACCTCTGTCAACTACTTACCCATAAAAATTAGCATGATTTTATGAAAATCTGATTTTTTGCATGTGATTTTAATTTTGCTTTGGGTAGACACGATCAAAATGAAAATATCCACATGCAAAAAGAAAAAAAAAATCACCACAGTAGCGTCCAAACAGGTAAAATAGTTTGCCGGTCGTCGAATTTCTTGAGTTCCATTTTCTTCAATAACATTCTGTAAATTGTCAACTATTTCCACCTTCTGTGCTAAACAGCGCTACGTGTACGTTATTTACGAAATTGGCGCTCTATTGTTACCAACGCGCTACCTCAGTTCACGTCCAACGTCCAATTCTTATAAAAGTTAATAACCCGAACGGCCAATTCCGACCCTAACAAATCAATCTCAATCGTTCCGACGCGCTAAAACAGTGGAAATGCCGCAAATCAAAATAAAATCTTTCAGACCGTGACTAATTTAGTACATACGTGCACAATAAAGTTGGGCCTAACGCAATAACTGGCGGCTTGACCCTCGTAACATGACGTTATGTTACCTTCAACCCGTAAGATTATAACTGTTTGCAGGGCAACGTGGGTCTCAGAGGGCCGCATGGGGCCAAAGGGGAAAGGGGCCAGTCAGGCCGGGACGGATTGCCCGGACTGCCAGGCGCGCACGGCCGCCCAGCGGAAAAGGGCGAGAAAGGTAACGAACTAACTCAACCATCAAATTTTATGTTTCACTATGACCCTTATTTATGCGCAGGAAACACGTTTGCAAGATTTTAGGGGCTTCATAGTAACGATTTGGAAAATCTTTATTTCTTCCAGACCCTTCAGAGCAGTTGCGTCGGTCTGGGCGTGTATTATGTTATTAGTTTAGTTTCCTCTTACGATCGAAGCTAGTCGCCTTTTTGTTGTGCTCAAACTTTGTTCTGAATCTTTTAGGTTTCCATCTATGCCTACATATACTTCGTTTCTCCTTTTTATCCTTTGAAACTTTTGCTCTCAATTCTTTGTATGTTATTTTTCCCGATACATCAACTAATTACTCTGTGTTCAAAGAATTCTGTTTACAGCCTAAAGAATTCTTTAACAAGATTTTCCAATTAGGTGAATAAATAGGTAAAGCCCTTTTTAATTTTATAAATGGATGTCTTGTATTGATGTTTTTTTTTTTGTAGGAGCTCGTGGATTGCCAGGACTTCCAGGTCCACCAGCCACCACAGCTTTAGTATCAGACAATTCAGTTATTGGTGACATGGCTCGTGCTGGTAAGTACGTGGTACTTCGTCCATATCGATCTTAAGTAACTTTTCAACAACGGTCGTCGAGCCATTCATTTTTAATAGTCAATTCGCTTCATCATTTGAACTGTTTTATTATTCTTCTAGTCCCCAGAAAATTTTTGTATTTTTAGAATTTTTTTATACTTGCAAGCAATTTTAAACCTTACACCATAATTATTTATTTAAAAACGGAAACACTCACGTAACAAATGTAAACTTTGTCTTCTTTGTTTTGTCTTTGTACTTTTTTAAAATCACGTACCATCAATCCTGTTATAATATTCAAAATGACAACTAATAATTTAAGTATATTATGTATAGTTTCTTTAATGTTAGAGGTATACATTATATTTTGTATTACATGAGTTTATTAAAAAATGTTCTTCCTGTGATATACCTTTAAAGTAAGTATTCTGTGTTGGAAAAGGTAATTTAATTTATTCGTATTTTTCAATGCAAATACAAACGATTGATAAAGCCTGTAACAAAATATAACGTCTTTACGAAACTATACAATAAAGATAAATAAAACGTTTATGGATAGCTTAATTATAAGCTTTTGTAGCTACTTTCACTTAAATTAAATTAGTCGTATCCTAAACAAACGAAACAGAACAAAAGTAAAAGGACTTTACAATTTAATTACATTAGTAAGACGTTCCAAATTAAACTTGAACTTCACTTAATGATTCCAGAGTCGAAATTGTCAATAATAAGTAATGAAATTCGAAAGATAATTCAAACAACTTATTGAAAAAGACTATCTATTTAAAATATTTCTTTTGTAAGATGAAAATGCTTTTTCGGTCACAAAAAAAATTTGCTAATTTCTGTAATTACTACATTAAAATTCATAAAAATAGTGGAAAAAACATGAACAATTTTAATGGTAAAGTTTTTAGATAAATTATTTTGTAACGCATATTAGATAATTGTTTGCTTTTTAATAGATTAAAATAAAATAAAAAATGATCTACATCGAACAACACATACAAATTACAGAGAGCCAATACCAGTTTTTATATTGAAACACAAATACTGTGTATTTTATTAACATTGTAAATATACAATCCATTCACAGGTTATGTAAATAAGTTAAACCATTCATAAAGTTAACCTCAATACACTTGCCTAATAACTCTTGTATTTTATGTGTTTTCCATAACGAAGCCCTGAATGTAAATGGGCTTGTTGTAATTTTCGCAGGGCCCCGGGACGTTTCCCTCGCAAGGGGAGTAAAAGGCGAGCGAGGGGAGCGGGGTGAAAAGGTAATTACCCTACACCTACTTAGGTACACAAAACCTTGAATTAACATAAAAACAACTTTTGTTACACAACAGTTTGGGCGTGTAGTAACGTTTTTAGGTTAAATGTTTTAAAACTTGGGTTGGACGTCACTTACAAATTATGGGGAACAATACTGTCAATTGCCTTACTTTGTTTGTATGTACCTAATCGATATGACATTGTGTTTATAAAATGAACGTACGTTTTGTTAGTGAACGCCAGTTTTGACGCCATGCTATGGTTGTATCTATGAATAAATCCACCTTTTGGTTTGTTTAATTTTAATCTATCGATGACTGATATAGATACTTAAAATATTTCATTTTTTTTCAATAATATACCATAGAAATAACTAAAAAGAATACCTTTTATTCGAAAATAATAAATTTCGTATGAACAATAATATAAAATCCCAAATCGGAATTTATTAGAATAATTTTGTTAACCGACTTCAAATTTTACATCTGATTGTTTCGTTAGGGCGAGAAAGGCCTGAGAGGAATGGAAGGGCCTCAAGGGTTTCCTGGTAACGATGGCAAGCCAGGAGAAAGGGGTGATATTGGCCCTTCAGGGCTGCCTGGGACTCAAGGACCTGGAGGCCTCTTAGGGCCCAAAGGAGAAAAAGGAGACGCGGGACCTCCAGGTCCTGTAGCAATTTCAAGAGAAGAAGCTGCAATATGGACTAAGGTATTTTTTAATTTTGCTACTTTTTATAACTCAGATCTATTATATAGTGAGGAGTCAAATATTGTTTTTAGATTTTGTTCAATCAATCCATGAAGCTGACCAAATAATATGCCCAATATATTTGGAGTTTTACACAAAAACGAGTGTTCGGCAAGCGGATAGATGTCGTTTCATTTCTAAGTAAAGGAATACAGTATCAAAGACTGCAGATTATAATATTAAGATACTATTTTAAAAGGTTGAAAAATATTTGTATATAAATAATTGTATAAATGAAAATACAAAATCTGTAGGTACTACAATATAAAAATAAGAAGTCATAGTCAAAAATTATTTATTTCCATAAAATGTTATTACATCACTTAGATCCGTCATTACATTTTTTTGGGCGAGTTCACTAACACAATGGCGGAATCTGTGGAGAAGAGCTCACCGAAGAAACTCCACAGGCAACACATCTTTTGCGTTTCCTTTTTTAAATAAAATATTGTCAATTACAAAATTAATGCTAATTTTATATTGAAAAAGCCTGCTACTCAAACAATCTATTCCCATGGACATCCTCTAAGTAATCAGATATCCTATAGTAACCTTTTTTATACAATTTCTGTTTTCTTGTCTAAAGGTAAGTTTTTAATATCAGTAGGGACCTTATAAGATACTGAGTGGCATCAAGTTGTGAGCACTAAGAAAGTATTTTTGGGAATTCCATCTTTATTCCATCCCGAAAATGAAGGGTTAAAGATTGTACAAAACCTCGTCGTTTTAAATAAAAGCTACGCAAAATAAGTCGCGGGCGAAAAACTAGTAAAATTCAAATTTCTGAACGCCTGGAGTCAATATTTTTATGTTAAAACATAAAGTAATCGTAATATGTTTCCTTTCGTACAATAAAATTAATTATCTGTACTACAACAGTACTCACAAAGATGAGACAAAATGTAATTTATTTGTCTTGAAACATATTGTTTCAAAAGTAATTATTACTTTTATCTCATTTAATTATAATATTGACCTTTATATACATAAATTAACACTGATTAAAATGTTAGAAGCCACGACATTCACCATGACAAAGGTTATTGATATATCAGGCTTTGAAATTATTGACTACAACACTTACTTGTAACTTTGCATGAATGATTATAATCATATTTAAATAAAATATATTTTTTATGTTAGATATTATAACGTAAACGTAGAAACTATGTCGCAAAAAAATTTAAGACCAAGTTAAGCGGTACCTACATTTTTAAATTAATAGGTCAATAAAAAAAAACAATTTCTGTATTTAGATTGCGTCAGTCTGTATCAAAATTATAATTTTAAGATCTGATATAATTCACCCGAGTGTGTTTTTTTAATAAAACAAAAACAACAAGAATTAAACATCTTTCATACTTTGAAATCAACTTGAAGTAAAAAAAACTGGCCACAAATAAACGGAAACACTTATTAATTTAAAACATTATCTTCCTGCAATGCAGGGTGAAAAGGGTGAGACGGGTCCACGCGGGAAAAGGGGCCATCCAGGAGCGCAAGGTCCGCGAGGCCCCCCAGGTCCACCTGGCACTCCAGGGGCCCCGGGCACGAACGGGTTTTCCGGTGATATCGGATTACCCGGAGGGACGGTAAGATAAACAATCTTTTCGAGAGCCCTTGCAACATTTTATTTTTCTTGCAATATTTATTTTAGTTTTGAGTGTCAACGCGATAGAGGATTTTGGGTCTCGTTCCATTTGTTTGAATTTAATTTTAACTCTAGTAGTAACACAGTCGTGTTACTTATATATAGGTATAATACCGATACATGAAATGTTTTTGTAAGTCAATCTTCTTATTGGTATATAGAAGATTGGGTCATTCTTTGATATTCTGCAGATATACTCGTATCTTTTCTTAGGTGTAAAAAAAAATCTTTTATATGCTTTTTGTATTTTGTTGTGCAAACAAGACTTCATTGTAATATCTTTTTTTTATTTCATAGCAATTCTGAAATTGATTATTTTTTTTTCAACTCTAGGGTCCACCAGGTGCAACAGGATCTCCAGGACCTCAAGGACAGAAAGGGGAGAAAGGAGACCCTGGTTTAGGAGCTATCAATTTAGACAAGGTACTGTTTATAAAAAAAACATTAATATAACTATCTGCACTAATTCAGGCATGAAAAATTACTATTATTTTCTAACGATTCTGCTAATTTTACACTACACGATAACTCTTTTAATCCTTTAGATAAAAGGAGAAAAAGGTGACCGGGGTTACGACGGCTTACCCGGACCGCAAGGCAAAGAAGGACCTAGAGGTGCCGCGGGTCCCCCTGGAAGTCCAGCGACCAACATGCAATATATCTCCGTACCGGGTCCCCCGGGACCCCCCGGACCACCGGGTACCCCTGGGGCGCTTTATCCCAACGAAGTTCCCTCAGACACATTGACAGATAGTCCCGGGATCAATCGACGCGAGCCTGGCATAGGTAAGAATGAAATACTTGTGGCTTTAAAACTGTTTGTTTTTTCAGAATGTCTTGTTCTGTAATAATGTATCATAGGGTTTCAGCACCACGTTAAGTGACCACGTTAACACAATCTTTCAAAATGTTAGCTTTTATTAAAAAATCATTAAATATAAAATCTATTTTTGATTACAAATGAAATTAATAACGTTTTAACTGATAAACAAATTGTATTATTTATTTCCAATATTCTGCGTTCTATTGCTATGAAATTGACCTTATGACATTACTAAACTTAGAACAAAAATTATGGAACTAGGGTTTTTCTGTGCTAAAGAGTCATTTAGATACATACATACATACATACATATACATACATACAAGATACATACAATCATGTATATTCGTAACAATAAAAAGTCGACGAAGTGGTCATGTAAGAAAACGGACTCTGTAACATTCCTTAATTCAATCAATATTAAAATAAATAACCATCAAAAGTAATAAAAGACAATTCACCGCTTTACTAAGATCATCATTATGGTTTCCAAATCCCATTTACTCTGAAGATGCCTTAAGTTAAATGTCAAGAAGACTGAACGGTGAACATTTGCCTCTCCTCCGAAGATAAATATTTTGGCATTAAAGAAATTTGTTTATCGAACAGGTAAACAGCGGGACCCCTTACAAATTCTGCGAAGTTTAAGCCATCCTTTACAGTACCGCCCGGAGCTCTACGGTAAGTAAACTGGATATAGTCTGTCCAAAAATATTGCGAAAATACGTTAAAGTTACTTTTATTACTCTATTGGTATGAGCATGAAAAGAAAGGGCGTAACTGATTTTATTTTCTGTTGTAAGATTTTCAATTCCCAAAATTCCCTGTTTTCATTTTATAAGTTTTATGATATAATAATTTATTAAAAAATACAACAGAATACGGTAAAGGAAAACATGGTGAGAAAACCAGTACACTCCTGCAAATAAACTCAAATGTTGACCGTGAAGTCTACCAGACCAACCCGCACTGGGCCAGCGTGGTCGACTTGAACCCCTTAGGTACCAACCATTAATGATCTGTTAATGACCACAGAACACGACAATTTCAGTTTGCTCAGTCTTCTTTAATTAGATACCATTGGTCACCCATCTCCAACGAATTATATCCCATCTCTCAATTTGACGTATTAAAAATTTTACTTACAAAGGATATCGTGACCCACTGGACCCTCTTGGTGAGAACGCAGAATTTGACGATGAAGACGACGGAAGAACTATCGTTGGAACTGTCATTTTCAAGACCACACAATCTCTGCTTCGAGTAAGTGACTGACTGACATAAAAATATACAAAGTAACGTCACGTCTATCTTTAGTTAAATTTTAAGATGCTTTTGCTGCAATGTGATGAAGAAGATCAAGATAAAAATATTCCTTCCTACGAATTTGTCTCACTTTCAACAAAATATTACGGAATATGATAATTTTTTTTTCCAATTCCGTCTTTTGTACAACTCAATGTTTTGATTTTTTTAAGTTTTTGATGGCAAAAATGATATTTTTGAACTGCAGTATGAACGATTTTGTATTTTTTTTATTCGACAGTTGGGTGCGATATGCCCAGTGGGCACGGTAGCATATGTCATTCAGGAGCAAGCAATGTTAATTCGAGTGAACAACGGCTGGCAGTATGTAGCGGTAAGTAATTAAGTAAATTTTATTTTTATTGTAAGAAAAACGTATAAAATTAGGTGCTGGGAAGAAAGGACCTGCGAAAAGAAAACCTTCGTATTTTAAAAAAATAGAAAACATCTTCTTATTTTCGAAGATAACAGGTTGTGATATGGTGTCCATGAGTCAGTAACTTATCCTATTATAACTATTTGTCCCAGTAATATAATCATAGATGAATGAGGCAAGAACCAATGTAAGAACGTAAAATATTATTGCAACCAATTCAATAAAGTGTATTTTATACCTCAGTGGTGATACATTTTCATTTTAATTACCCTCAAGTAATAAACTAAAGTGGTAACTGTGGTTTTCATAATTATTAATGCAAGTACCTAATTGGAGCTCGGCATAATATTGATAACAACGTCAATAAAGCCTGAAAATTAAAATGGCGCTACATTTGTGTTAACTGGAAAAATGTCCATAGGTGTATTATTTCCTGTGATTTGAAACAACATTGATAAAAGCATGACTAAATCATTTAACAGTTGAAATGGAATTTATAATCTGAGCAATACAAGTTTTTTAATTGTTTATTTTTTTGCTGTACGTTTCATAAGTAAGTACAGTCACGTTCATAAGTGGAGACAATGATTTGTCAAAATAACTTATTTTCTAAAGTTATTTTTTATTATTGTTTGCTGTTATAGATGATTTGAAGTGTACAGGGTTTTTGTTTTCAGAAATCATACTTAAATAGATTATGATAATTATTTAAAGTCAAAGTCAAATGATACTCAAAGTATAAAAACACTTGGTATAACTTTTTTTCCACTGGTTTTTTTAATTATTTAATTTGTATAAATATATATTATAGTTTTGATTGCTTTTTGATTTCAACAGATGGGCTCTCTTCTCGCCATTCACACTCCACCGTCAAATGGACCAACACGTACTCCGTTCCAGAGTATTCTAGAAACTTCCAATTTAGTGCATCACAAAAACCCAGCTGGAGAAGGACCGGTGGTAAGTTAAATTTTAATAGTTTTTTTTTTTGTTACAAATCTAGGTATATTTGTACACATACCTACCACATGTTTCAACCACTGGGACTGGTATTGGTTGTCAGTGCGTCTACTAACACAAGGTTTAGTTAGATTTTGTGTAGACTCAGTTTATAACGCAAGCATTATTTTTTATTCAAAAGCTAATTAAATATATCTTGTAGGTTGAAAAAATTGGTTGAAATTTTATTTTCAGAGACCATTATTATACCATTACCTATAACGTAGTAGTTTATTATAAAAGCACTACGTCTCCTGCGTGTTCAAAGACACTTGAACAACCATTTATCTTGTGATATCAGAAGAGCCTGTGTTCCCTAGGGTCACGCCGCTGTGCACCTTTATAATGTACTGCATTTCCGTTTTCTGATGTACGCGACAGGCTTCTTTTAAGAGACAGGAAAGATGTAGTGTAGTTGACAGTTTGCTGACGTGATTTATCTTTGTATACTGATTTTTATCCCCGGTTTTCTGCTTTATCTTGGCAAGGCGTTAACAGAGTGTGACCATGCTTAAAATGAATCTCTCTGATATAATGATAGCGCTGCTAAAGATAATGTTTTGTTAAATCCATCAGTCTCATTATCCGAGATACCTAGTATTTCTATCTGTCCGCCTAGTTATTTAGACAGACAGTTTTTATTTGATCTGATTGATTTTTACACTATAATTTTATAACTTTATGGTAAAACATAATTTCAGCATTGATGCTCTGAAACTATAAGTAAACTAGATAGCTTTGATTTTTTTTCTTTTTTTGATGATATTATTGACCAATCATATATAAGTATTTTTGTGACTTTCTAATTATCCGTTTTGTTTACTTCGTTTTCGGATTTCTTTTTTATTTAGAAGTCAATGAAAAATATTTTTTAAACATTTTGAACAGTTGCGGCTGGCAGCATTGGATGAGCCTCATACAGGAGACATGCATGGAGTCAGCAGCACGAACTACGAGTGCCACAGACAAGCCCAGAAGGCCGGGCTCGAGGGCACCTTCCGAGCTTTTATATCTTCCAGGTATGTATAAAGAGTACAAAGGTTCTCGTATGGTGACTACGGAAGATGGGCCGATGATCTAATGAAGTATGTAGAATTGCCGCTAAGGCATCGCAAGAGAAGAATTTCTTCAACAGATGATGACTAAATGATAATCATTTGGTCATGAAATTATGAAAAATTATGTCTCAAAAAACCAGGATCAAAATTATTTAATTTTATAATTGATTTGCAAATTAATGTAAATGTAATAAAATTTAATGTTGCTGAAGGGAATTTCGTTTTTCGTTTTTGTTAGATACAAGGCATCGTTTGGTAACATGAAAGTATAAACTCATATTTTAGAAACAAACATAACAAAAACTTTCATTTATCTTAGTCACTCCAGAAGTTTTAAAATCAACATAGTTGAAACCGCGGCCTATAGAGTTAGGTAGTAACCTATAAAATGTAAAGCAGGCTTTGAAAGGTAGAAGGTAAACTTTGATTACAGTCAATGTTCACGGGTATCAATATTCAATAAGGTTTCTGATTGAATTGAGGGTAATATTGTGACTGGCATAGTTCAATGAATAGTGTTGAGGTCGAGATTAAACCCATAGGTACATACAAAGTTATTCATGAAAAGATTTACTTTTGAGAATTAATATTGGTATAAATATTTTTTGGATAATGATTTCTAAACTTCGCCAACTACGTCTAATGTTATAACAAACAATTAGTGTAAGATCTAACGAGTATTCAAACAAATAACAAAAAAAACATAGGTCTTCCCTATTACGCCAAACATATTATACTGATATTTACAACAGCATCTATTGTTGGCTCTCAGTTGTGGCAGCTATTCAAATCTGATCTTGTCGCCAACTTTGCTAGCAAAACACTCTATGATAGCCAACTATGGAATATAATGTCCCTTTGTCAACTAAAAACCTATACAGGTTCAATGAAAAAACTATGTCTGACTAGTTGACTTTTAAATGCATTCATCGTGGTTGTTCAACATTGTGTGCATTGAAAGGCATTGATTTTTGTGTTCGCAACGCGGTTCATAAACTATAGAAATAACATGTTATGACTTTTTAAATGTTTATTGGAACAATAGTTTTACATTTTAGTAAGGTGCCCGATAATAACTACTGTGTTATAGCAATAGGGGATCGGACTGTTCACTATATTTTATGAATTTACCATATTTAATGAACTATTTTTAATGTATAGATCAGTAGCAGACGATTCGCGAAGAAAAAAACAGAATCGGTTGAAAAACCAATTTACAGTGATTTTTTAAAGTTTCAATATGTCTTTCTCTTTCAAAAACGATTTTTTGTATGGAGATTATATGGCGTTACTAACAAATGACTTCACAAGTGGGTATATGTGCCTTTCTGTCTGATCTTGAATTTCAAACCTTTATAACTCGGTCAATTTTAAAGATAGAGCAAAAATTATTTTAGTGTTCGATAGAACACTGAAACTAAGAAGATTGGATTTATAAAATAAAAAAAAAGTAGTCCGATCCCCTATGCCCACCTTCGTGATCATACAGTAATAGATATCAGCATTCCGCTTTATAATAACATTATACAGAAATTATAGTCTGCTAACTGCGACGCTGCGCGAGCGCTGGCAAGACGACGACACTCGAAAGACGCTAGTGTGGGTACAAATGAAATAACATTTCATTTCACTTAATTTCGTAATAAATTGTTTATTCTAGTTTCTACAAAACTGATGTACTAAACCAATTAAAACCTTTACTAAAATCATTAGAGATTTTATCTTGTAACGCGCTAATTATGGTTTAAATTCTGAAAACTGACTGGCACACTAGTAATTTTATTTTCTTTAAAAGGAAATTTTGAGCGTCTTGAACCATTATTTTATTTCAAAAGCTTTACAATCTTGCAAGTAAATCAGCCACACTCGCCCTGAACCAGTTTCGATTTTCTGATCGAATGAAAACGCAATTTCCGGTTGGCTTAAGCCGCGGATCGAATGATGTCATATCCAAGCCCATCTTTCCTAAGCGATATTTTATTGCAATATGCCATTTGATGCGTAAATAAATACATATTGCGCTTTCAAAATTCATATCTAGATTTAGTTTTTGCCAAGCAATATTACCAATTCAAGACTGTGTTGTTATGGATACAATTTTTCGCCATAATTGCTTTGCTTGATGCAGCCAGTTGCGTCAATTATTATTCATCATCAATATATGCTTGCCTATCAACTCGAACACTTGCACTTTTCGAATTGCACTTTTTCAATACTTATATTAATTTAATAAAAAACATCCAATACATTATTATTCTCCTTTGAAGAACAAACGGAATGTGGATATAAAAGCCGTAAAGTTGGCTTTCAAAGTATACATTTCAAATAAAGAAGCAATTTGAGATGGATTCAATTCACGTTTGGTTAAAATACCCTCGTCTACTTTCTATTCATTGGTTCTAAGAATCTAGTAATATGAGTTTCAAGCAATTGTTAAATTTTTCAAGAACTTCCACTCAATTCCATGAGTTCTGCTTACTTATTAATTTTTGTTTTGTTAGAGTTTCCAAGGAATTTGCGAGTTTTTTTATACTGTCACTGATATTTGATAGAAGGTTATTTGATCCGAACAAAACTCTATAAAATACAGTAAACTTGGGTAAAGAAATAATTTATTAAGTTTTTATATTATAGCATTATTATAGCACTTGTTATAATAAAATGAGAACTACCTTCTTAAAATGTTTTAAGTGGTTTAAACATCAATTTTCTTGTGTTGATGTGTTTTGTGTTCTAAAAAGTGTGAACTTCGATAGGAAGATAATGTTATGTCATATTTTTATCAATTTTGTAAATCGTTTTTTAAAGAGACAGACATATTTAAACTTTAAAAAATCTTTGTAAATTCGTTTTTCAACCGATTCTGTTTTTTTTTCGCGAATCGTCTGCTACTAATCTATATTTTAAAAATAATTCATAAAATTTTATAAAATATGGTAAATTTAGGAACCGATCCCCTATTGAAATAAGAAATTTCTTGCTTAGGGTGCAAAACATCGACACGATCGTAAGCTGGGTGGACCGCGAGATTCCAGTGGTGAACATCAGGGGCGATGTGCTCTTCAACTCCTGGGGTGAAATGTTTGACGGCTCAGGAGCCCTGTTTGCGCATGCGCCTAGGATCTACAGCTTCAGTGGAAAGAATGTGCTCAGTGATCCTGAATGGTGAGTATTTTTTTTTTACTGAGTGGTCAACAAATGAGATTTTAATTAAAAAATTCTGGCTTTTTGGTAATGAAGTACTTATATTAAAATAAAAATATGTAATATTAGAAAGTTTAAGCCTTTGTTTTAAATTTTAAAAGTATATTCGCTCTAAAAGTATGCTAGCTGATAAGACAAAAAACACTTTGTATATCGCCAATAAATTACATTAAAACTGTTTGCGATTAATAAAAATACACGTGTTGGTATGTTTTGCAAGTCCGTACTAAATAACAGATTTAGAAACTCAAAGCAGACTGCGTGGTACTGCAAACAAACAAGCCGGTACGCTTGTTACAGTTTAGTTGTTGCCGCACAAGAGAGCAAAGTAAATATGCAGTTTGCCTGAACGTCCTGTTTAACGTTAAGTTCAAAGGCACTGCTATGATAAAGTCAGGTATACTTCATATAGTCCGTATGCAATTGTAATAAAGTCAACTCTCTTATTTTCTTTCTTTCTTTCTTTCTTTCTGAATTTCCCATGCTGCATAGAATAGAACAGAATACACTTGTATTATATTAGATTATAGTTATTATATTTTGACACGTGCAACTCAATTCAGCAGCTTGATCTAATGTGTTTACCTGGTTTTGATTGATTTTGGTAATCAAACTTTAAAAATATATTTGATAAGGTATGGAAGTTTTGAACTATTTTTATTGAAGTTATGTTATTGAAAATAAACACCTTAATATCAATTAGACATTTTGAGCGTTACTTATTTTGTCAACAATGATACATTCTTGACTAGCTAAGTTTTTATGAACGCATTCCATTTTTTTTATTGACATTTTGGGAAAATAACTTTGTGCATTATAAATGACATTACATACGTATCATTTAAAAGAAATGGCAGTTTGACTGGCAGCGATATATCAAGCAGCGATGTATAAATTAATATTGTATACATTGTCTATATAGGCCAATAAAAGCTGTCTGGCACGGCGCGAGCCCCAATGGTGAACCAGCGATGGATGCGTACTGCGACGCCTGGCACAGCAGTAACCCTGACAAGTTTGGACTTGCCTCTTCGTTGAGGTCCAACAAACTGTTGGACCAGGAAACGTAAGTAATTATTATATTGCTTACCTAGAGTTTATCTTATAGTAAAACATATAATAGCGAACGTCAGCAGACTATTTTTATTTACACTTTTTTCTATGGTATTTTAACATGTCTTACTAACATTGTGCCAGCAGCAAAAGCTTTTGTTTTGTTTTTTTTTTTTAACTGTTGCTTTTGTTTTTTAAAGTTACTGAAAAGTTCGACTTGTAGTCAAAACTCGTTTA
Source organism: Carpatolechia fugitivella (assembly GCA_951230895.1). Lineage (NCBI taxonomy): Eukaryota > Metazoa > Arthropoda > Insecta > Lepidoptera > Gelechiidae > Carpatolechia > Carpatolechia fugitivella. Next base: position 5,766,381 of record OX579658.1, read on the forward strand.
ATTTAGATGTCAGGATTTAAATATGAGTGTCTAAATAAATATCGCAAGAGGGAATCGGACTACTTTTTTTATTTTATAAATCCAAAGTTCTTAGTTTTTGCTATCGAACACTAAAATAATTTTTGCTCTATCTTTAAAATTGACCGAGATATAAATTCAAGATTTGACAGAGAGGCATATAACTACTTGTGACGTCGTCATTTGTTAGTAACGCCATACAATCTCCATACAAAAAGTCGTTTTTGAAAGAGACCGACATATTAAAACTTTAAAAAATCACTGTAAATTCCTTTTTCAACCGATTCTGTTTTTATTGTCGCGTATCGTCTGCTACTAATCTATATTTTAAAAATAGTTCATAAAATATGGTGAACAGTCCGATCCCCTATTATATGAAAAAACATTATAAAAGTGTATAAAAATAGCGAGAGCCCATAATAAAACCTCCTTTTTGTTTCAGGTTTTCGTGTAGTACTAAACTTATAGTACTTTGTGTTGAAGCCACACCCGTGGATACAGTTAGAAGGAAAAAGAGATCGAAGTAAGTCAAAATATAATTTTTGTTTGGTGTTTTGCGATTTTGCCTTGCTACGTCACGTCGTAGCATAATCGTAGCAGCTCGTTGCTACGGCAATTAGATTGATTGTAATGACACAGAATAAATATATTTTGTACGCATAATGTCATAAATATTTAATGCAATTCAGACAGTTTTCGAGCCAAATTATAATTATACAAATAAATAAATTATAATCTAAAATGAACCTAGTATCTTTACCGATAATTTTTCTGTTTCTTAGTTAATTCAAGAACACCAAAATATACCTTTTTTAAAGCCATATTATTTTCTAATCAGGTATCGCACGGACAAACTACATTTCCTAAAAGACTACAAAGAACAACAGAACGAAACTAGAGGAAAATTATAGATATAAATACTCTAGATATTTTTCATTGTACTAAAAAAATGTGAAGACTGTAAATAATTTAATGACGATGTAGACATAACCGATATTTAAATAATTCTGGTGGAACATATCGACAATATATTTAACTAAAACATTTTTTTTTTGTAAATGGTTCACATTAATTTAGTATTCTCTCTCATTATATTGAGTGACAATTATGAGTCATGATAAAAAAACATTTTGCTTCCATTACAAAAACTCAAAACCATTAAAAAAATATATTATAATAAGTTTTTGTCCTTTGTGGTTGTGGTGAAGTTGACCAACCTGCAATAGGCCGTGGTGGTCAAAATATAGTAGAAATGAGGCCTAATCGCCCTAATTTAGTACAGGTCTCAGTGGAGGTGAGCTGATAACAAACCTAGACTTAGCCAAAGTCAGTTGGCTAGTTCGAATCGAAAACCATTAAAAGTTTCAACTTAGTTTACAAACAACAAAACAACGAACATTCCCAGAACGTTTTATAAGTAATATTTTTGAGCGTAGATTTTTATTGATGATGGTAGTCGTTTGTTTTTCATGTTTAGTTCATAGATGGAAAAGTCATTAAACAAAGCGTAACTTTTTTATGTCTTTGATATTGTAAATACAGGCTTTTAAAAAAATTGTCTACACTACGATAGGTAGCTATAAGTTCTTTTTTCATTGCCCTCGATTCTCATACGAACTGACAAAAAAAATAAGTTAGCCTTGTCAATTATATAAACATGCCAAAAACCGGTCTAATTAAAACATGAATTCTATATTGAATCGGTATTGAAAATGTGGTGAAAACCAGACTTCTTTGGAAAACATAAAACATCACACAAAAGAAACCTTTTGACATTAGTCTTTTTCTTTGAGAATGAACCTCATTGTGTTATAATGTAGATAGCTAAAGATGCGGATGTAAATACTTATTAAAATAGTACTTACCTACTAGAACCTATACCTAAATATACTAAACTACTGCCATTTTCAGTAGTTTCTTGTATTTATTAAAAATAAAGTGTATAATTTTGTAATATAACTAATTCTTTAATCTGCTCTGGTTGTCTTAATATACTTAATAGTTCGGTAATATTTGTATGTACTTTTTGGTCACAACAATTCAATGATATCTTAATAGATCTATAATGTACTAGCATACCGTAAAGAGCATGTTTCTTGAAATAAAAAAGAACGTATGATTTTTTTTAAATGCGAAACTTTTTAACCGTCTTCAATAAAAGGAGGTTCACATTTTAAACGGCTAGTATATTGGTGATCTTTTAAAAAAAGCAAGCGTTTTAATTTTGAACAATTTGATTTTAGTATAAATTTAAGATAAATTAAATTCATTGCGCCGCATATTTCTTAGGAATTTCATCAGTATAATATTATAACTGTGATAATAATTTCGATATTAATTTATTACCATTTAATGGATAATTAGCTTTGGTTGTTTTTCTTCGTATTAGTAGTCAAAATTTGAGTTTAGTGGTATTTTGAATGCATTTATAATCAATGTAAAGTTAAGTGTAAAATTATGTAATTTTTCATTGTTAAAAGACGCTAGGTAAAATTTATTGTACTTAATATAAGTACAGATTGTTTTGAAAATAAAGAAGTGTTTTTAATAAATATGTCTTTTAATGTACTGCAATACATGTCTTCCTTCACTATTAGCCGAACGTATAGAATATACTCATACAAAATATACTCACTTACATACTTTAATTATGAAGACACATCTTAGTGAAGTACTTATTTTAAATATATAAAAATTTAAAAGTATTGACTAAAATAAATTCAGCACAGTAATTATTAAAAATTTTAATTTGCGAAAATCCATTTGTTTAATTTTGTTTTGCATTGGATGTGTCAAGAGTTTCGGTAGTGTGGTGGCTGAGGTCATTGCCTTGAGTCCAGATGTACATAACTCAAGCGAAGCTTTTTTTCTACTCTTAGGATATACTGAAAGATTCAGGATTCTGATAAATAAGAGTAGATATTAGACTTACGAACATTTATTGTTTTTAAAAGTATATTTTGGAAACAAAAAGAAGTTGCAGCGTGCGAGGTCCGGGCAAGGTAGATGCGTCATCAGTTCCACAGAATTGTACCTTAGCGGAATGTGAGGATGCGTTATTGTGGTGAAGGAGGACATTGCTTCGAGAACGCTTTTAGAAGACTCTGGGCAAGCAAGTGTAGACGTACCAATCTGCAGTCACTATCTTTTGATCTTCAAATGATACTGTACTGTAGTGAAAAAAGAAGCAACCATTTGTTTACCAATGCTTTGACTTTTCTTAACTTTCGTCGGCAAACCTTCAATAGGAAAGACCCACTCTGCCAACTGGTTTTTTATTTTGGGTTCAAAGCAGTACACCCAGGTTTCGTCACCTGTCACGGTATTATAGACAGCCAATGACTGTCCTTCGTTAAACTTTTTTTATCTTTTTACGGCACCACTGGACACACAGGCGTTTCTGGTCCTCCGTTAAGTCATGCGGTATCCATCGATATACAAACTACGAAAACATGGAGCTGCGACATGGTGCTTCATCACTAAATGTCAATTGAAGTCTCTGGCAACTCTATTGTTGATTTAAGCCACAAAGAAAATCATAAAAAATGATTGAACGAAAATGTTCACGAGTTAAATTCATTTTGATAGTGACGCACAAAGAATTATATACAGGGTGGCCAAATAACAGGTAGGTTTTAGTTTTGTAATTTTATTCTATGAAATATAAAATATATCAAGTATTCCTTGTTAAATATAATATTTAGGGCCGGCTGTTAAACATGGAAAATAATGTCAGACAAATGTCCACCTCTAGCAGCATCACAGATGTGAACCCTTATCATCGCGTTTTTCACACATTTCCTGCGTTATCTCAGTGACTGTGTCTCGAATATTTTGTTTTATTGGCCTGTTAGCATAGCACGTCCCTTTAGATAGCCCCACAGAATAAAGTCAGGAGCTGTTAAATCAGGCGATCTTGGGGGCCAATTCATGTCACCGTTTCTCGAAATTAATCGACCGAGAAACATTCTTTTTAATGTTTCTATTGTGGCTCGTGCCGTGTGATATGTGGCAAAACACGTTGTTCCGTCGTAAAACGCTCCATAATAAATTTGCCGTATCTACACAAAGTAATATTCATGCAACAACTGTCATATTTACCGCCAAAACAAAATGGCGGCAAAAAAAAGTTGTATACCTCCAAGTTGGCCACCCTGTAGTTACTTGCATTTCAAAACGGGGTTAAACATGATAAGTTCAAGTGCTTGTGTTTAGTACAATCTATTGATTTTACTTCTGAATGAAAATTTTTCACTAAAGCGCCCGTTTGATATCGGTCCGCAGCATGCTCTGCAGCAGGACCATTTTAAAATTTAAGTAGTCTTAAACTAATCAGGTATTTATATTTTGCAGGCAGCACTCAAATTGCACTCATTGTGTACATTTTATTTTGATTACAACTAAAAGCGATATGTGTCCTGCCACACAGCATGACGTCAATTTTTAAAAGCACGTCACAATGAAAAAACAAATGACAGTCTCGCAATTTAAAAAGTAACATCATAATTTCATACTTAGCATCTAGTAAAAATTAAACTGGTCCCGCCCATGTAGTAAAAAATATTATTAAAAAGCATAACAGTGCATAAAGCGACGTCCTTCAAAAGTGTAATATCCTCGAGTTATAATGTTTATAGCTTAATATTTTAGTCATAAAGAGTGCATATCAACGTTGTATAGTGGCACGCAAGCTCATGAGTTCATATGGTGGAGCGGTCATTACACAAGCTTTGTTTTTACCTAGGGACCTACTTACGCCATGATCCACAAGTATTTTCATACTCGAGTTTGTTGGTGAAGTTTTACATTGACCTATGAGTGTCAGAACGCAGCGTTGATATGCCAATCATAGACGAAGTTATTTTGCTGGAGTAACACATACGCAGGTAAGTAATTACATTTCACTTATAAAACACAAGTTATCTTATTTGAATATCGACGAATGAATGAATGAATGAATGGAATATACCCAAACAAAGAAAACAAATGCCAAATTATCTAACAGCAATTATTGTTCGACGTAGGTACAGTAGGTTCTTTTACTGTGCGATATCGAATCTCAAAATTCAAATACTCTTCAAATAAATCCCATTTGTCAAAACTCATACGATAAGAATACGTTTTCAACGGATTGTAAAATCTGTTACCTTGTCATTTCACATTAACACTACGGCTCTTTCTCGGCACGGTCTCAAACTCTATGAAGTCAAAGTAAACCCGCTAAAGCATGAATTATTTCGGGTAGTCTTTATAATTTCATTCGATAGACGGCTTTACGAGGCGCCTTTTGCGCTTCAGCTTAACTCACAAGGAAAATTCTAAATCACGATTTTAAGCGCTTAAACGTGGCTGTGTAAACGGTTTAGCTTGAAGCTTGCTGCAAATAGCCGGCGTGAAGTCAGGTAATAGGTGTGCTGAGGCAACACGCTGTGAGCCGAAGTGGGGATAAATGAACTAGGTGCTTGTAGCGATTAAGTGGAAGGTGTTTTGTATTACATCCGTTCAACGAAGTATCGGTGAGCATTTGAGCGTTCTGGAGGTTCTATTTGAGCTCCAGAGGAATCAGTCAACATCAACATCAACGACCCGTTTCAGTCCACTGCTGGACTATGAGCCTCCTCCACTTAAGTGGAAGGTTTTGCCATAATCTCCACGCTTGGTAGGCGGGTTGGAGATCGCAGATTAAAAGGTTACTGTATCAAAAAGCGCTGCTGCCCGTTCCCTGTTCAATGTGTAGTCCCCAAGTCGCCTCTTACGACACCCACGGGAAGAGTAAGGGATGCTGACAAATGTATTCTAAATGAGGATGATGCCGTGCTTGGGCACGTTAAGTCGTTGGTTGCGGCTATTATTAACGGAACTACTTAAACATTCATGTCAGAGGCCTTTGTGCGGTTCAATAACACTGAATACAAGTCAAGAAACTTATATTACAATCCACATGATAAAAATAAGAAGTGAAAGAAAAGTTATAAAAATATTAAATATATTCTTTATTGCACACAATTTCCACATACTCGTACATTTTATTAAAAATTTACATTGCAAATGCGAGCTTATCTCTACAAAGAGATCTCTTCCAGCCAACCTATACATGTAGTAAGAGAGAAGAATAATTTAAAGGTAGACAAAAAGTGCGCTAAGTATAATGTAAATAAATAGACCTACTTGAATAAAAATCAATTAATATACCTATACATTTTATATAACAAAATCCAAACATACAAATACTTACATACACATATACATATTTATAAATAAGTAACATAGATATGAAGTATAATATTATACTGGCTGACATTTTTTATGCACCCTGTTGAGAGCAAAATTAAATGTTCATTACTATTTTTTTTACAATACACCTGTTATTAAAGAACCAAACACAGATAATTTCCTAGTTACTAAATGAAAATTGTTAACAAAACGCCTATCCAGTCAAAATGAACCTTAAAGCGTGTTCTTTACAGGCCGAAAACAAACACAGTAACGGTGTTTATATAACCTCTTCAAAAATCCTTGCTTTTATTGAACGCTTAAAGTGAGTGCGAAATCCCTCTCAAGAAATTCCTGAATCTGACGCACACGACAATAACAGTTTATACGCAGCCATAACAGTAGGCGTAACAGTTCCGTGGCTGAGTGTAACAGTAGCTATAAAAATAACAGTCAGCGTATACATTGCTCTCACAGATCGTTAAATAATTTAATCTTATCTAATAAAGTTTGCAAGGGACAGTGTAAATAGAACGTGCCGTGGCGAAATTAAAAGAGATTTGTGATTAATTAAAGGTGTCGGTCGGATATTTTCCTGTTTGAAAATGGAGCCATTGCAGCGTGAGACGGGTGATAATGGAAAACGTATAATTATTATTTTTCAGATGATATCATGAGAAATATCTTATATTTTATGAAGAGAAAATTATCTCGGTAATATAAATTGGAAAATGACCCAGATTAAATTTACTTTTGATTTATAATAATAATATAATACTTAGTATTATGAAAACGTTTCTATTGTGGTTTTGGAAGATAAATTAAAGAAATAACCATTTAAAATGTATTATTTCTAAGTACGTGTCCTTGTAGTATTACTTGATTATCCTATTCAAAAGTCGATCCTTACGTACAAACAGAAAACTTCTGAAAAAAACACGAATTGGAACCACAGCTCCCAAATACTAAAACTCTTTTCGGTATTTTTTTCAAAATAACGAAAACAGCACGCAACCTGTGAGGCACTTTTTGGTACAATACAACTTGATTCTCTGAAATATTATGAAAGTATCCACCAAAAAAATCTAAATTACGCAGGTTAACGTAGCTTTTCTATCGTTATTTACAATAATTAATCGATGTTAAAAACTGAAAACTGGGTAAAAGCAGAGTTAAAATGTTACGCAAAACACCATCAAATGTTTTCCTGGGGCCTTTGATAGCTTAGGAAATTGATTGTAAATAACTTTAGACTGTAGCCAGCTAGATTATCTGAAATTGCTTAGTAGGACTTTGATAAATGCGACCGGGCTCGACCGAGCACCCTATTAAGGTGCAACTATTATACGTAGGTTGGCATCAATTTGTTTAGTCAGTAAATTGTCTACGGAAACGTTGCTTGATAACAAAGTGAGGGAAGATACATGTTTTTTTTTCTGTTTCATAACAAAGTAATATAATTCAGGAAAATATCAGTTTATCACAAGAAAGCGACGTCCCTGTAAAGAAAAAAACCCGGAAAAAATTCGATGGGATACGATTCTGAAATGGTCTTTAATAAGTGTATAATTTTGTGAAAACTGACTTATACACCCTGTATAGTAAACACACAAAACTTTGTGTAGGTTTTGTTTGTCTAGTAGCTAATCTAGGCGTTTACCTTCTAAAACACAGTCATAGATAATGACACAGTTAACTATCACGAATTAATTACCTATCTTTTATTATATTCTAAAAGATAAGTGTGTGAGGAAACCTGCACACTCCTGCGAAAAAATTCAAAGGTTGTGTATGAAGTTGACCAACTCGCACTGGGCAAGCCTGGTTGATTAAAACCTGATCGCCCTACTTCAGGGTAGGTTCGAGCTCTTCGGTGGGGACGTATTGAGCTGCTGATGATAAGACGTAATCCACAAAATGGGTCTGGCGTTCCTTTCAAAGCACGAAAAACATTTAAGCTTGTAACTTTCGTGGTTCTCGTCGTCTTAAAAGTTCGAATTTTAAACAATATAGTGTATGTAACCTATTTATACAAACATTGTTTCGTTCGTAAGTTCAAGTAATGTGTTTACAAACCAGCAGTCGAGGCGACACGAGCGGAAGGAAGTGTCCGTGAGGATTTGGGGCCGGAAGTGTCCTCTACGAAATTGGGGCGACCCCTTCTAATTTAACTGGTTTACGACATTTTAATGCAACTTCGGTTTATAAGTGGTTTGAAGATATTTGCAGGCAGACTCACCACAAGCATGAAGAATTGCAAAAAAGTGGCAGGTGGTAGCACATTGCTTGGAGAACTGACGGCCGTTTTGGCAGGTAAATGGTGACCACGGACCGAAAGACGCAATGTGGGTAGGCTCTCTAGAATGCTGACGATTTGGTATAAGTCGCACGAAGGCTAAATCGTGGAGTTTCTTGGGGCCCTTTGTTGTCCAACGCAGTGGACGTCTTTTGTTTATTCCATACATCTTCAAGTACTTTTACTACTCATTTATCAACGTCATAGCTCATCCGGTTGACTTATTACCTAATCATCTTCATCATCATCATCATATTGTGTGACTTGTAGGGTTGACGACTTACAATTAAGTAAATAAATTTTGCGGAATGTCCACGAATAGTTACAGATTGTACCAGATTGTTCAATGAGCTTTGACTAAAGCGTGAATGCAAACACCAAAATCAAATCAGACAGCGTCGACCAACTGTTTAAATGGAGAATATGCTGCGGTTAGAAGTACCTACGAGTAGGAATCCTGGGTCCCAAACGGCCGGTACGGATTTATGGACCTCCACATAAAAAGTAGAAGCGATGTATTTTCCCAAAAGTCCCTTAGGAATTTACCCCATTTTGTATAAGAGAAATCTTTGAAACTCGTTTGGCTTTGCACTCGTGCTTAAGCGTAATTTTATTAAAATTGTAATGTATAATTCATAGGTCGACGAAAATAAATTTAGAAGGTTTTGAGGGGTTAGCCACACTAAGCATTTAATGAAAGACGATTGTATTACCTATATATACTACTCACGTACGAATTGAAACGAATTCTAATGTAATCATTGTGGGTAATGCAGACCGATTTGACCTACTAAGAGCAGGTCACCTTAAGAGCTGTACCCCGCATATAATTACTTAATAAAACTTATTAGATCCCTAAAAATGTTTTTAAAATAAATCTTCTAAAGAAATCTTTTTGAAGTGAATGAGCAGGGATATTCGGCTCGCATCCATGTTCTGATTACGAAGTGAAAGAAAGAAAAAACTACTCAAAACCTGGACCTTTACCTTTAAAATGTATTAGTAAGCAATCAATCAATCAGCCTATTGCAGTCCACTGCTTGACGTAGGCCTCCCCAAGGGCACGCCAAAGCGCACGATTACCCGCTTTCCTCATCCAGCCACCACCAGCGACCTTCCTCTGGTCATCAGTCCACCTAGCAGGGGGGCGACGTTTCCCGAGACGTGGTCTCCATTTGAGAACCCGTCTGCTCCAACGCTCGTCGGTTTTGCGACAGACGTGGCCAGCCCACTGCCACTTCAGCTTGCTACACTTCTGGACGATATCAACTACCTTGGTGCTCTACCGGATGATTTCATTTCGGACTTTATCCCGTAGCGAAATACCAAGCATAGATCTTTCCATGGCTCGCTGAGTGACATGTAGTCGATGGGCCAGCTTCACCGTCATGTTCCACGTCTCGGCTCCGTATATCAATACGGGTAGGACACACTGATTATACACCTTGCGGAATTGCGGTAGTGGTGACGAGAAGATATGACGCAGTTTCCCAAATGTTGCCCAGCCCAACTGTACTCTTCTTGCGATTTCACGCTCGAAGTTGTCTCTACCCAACTGCAATGTCTGCCCGAGGTAGACATATTCTTGGACAGCTTCGAGCACTTCGTCATTGATCGAGATCGGTTCCGGAATGATAGAGTAAGCAATACTTTATCAATAATATATGTTTTTACCAGCTGTCCGCCCGTGGCTACGCTACGTACTATTTCCATTCCAAATTTCATCTAAATCCGTTCAGTAGTTATAATCCGTGAGCCCGCTCCAAAATTGCCTTCGTCATATGACATCACGACAACTTTTCCGACCGTGTACCATGCATTTTATCGTGATGTCATATGACGTAGGCAATTTTGGAGCGGGCTCACGGACTATTAAAGCGTGAAAGTGAAACAAACATTCAAATATCCAAATATCCATATATATTTTCACATTTCCATGATGTGAAGTGATTTTCTGCATCTTATCCCGTCTTTTGGGGAGAATTTCCAAAAACCCCTTTTTAATGCTACTATTTGTTCAAAGACCCAGCAGTTCAGGCTCTGAGTTGAACTGTCCGACAATTCACGCTACTGTTACAAAAAAACAAACAACGCTGAAACAAAAATAATCCTTCTATCAATATTATGCGACTCCAATAAGACCATTTAGTGGCAAATCAGTCCCAAAGCGGCACTGAACCGCTAACACCGGCTCGTGGCTCTCACGCGTGCTGAGCCACGCAAATTGGATTACAGACGTTAGTGTTGCCAAATAAGCATAGTTTAAAAAAAAGGAAAAAAGAAGTTTCCAGTGCAATAATATCAGTGTTAACTTAAAGTTTCTTTCTAAAAAAACTCGAGTATGCTATTGGAACGATTCTTATCAGCGCACCCTGGGTTGGTTGATTTTGCATACATCCCTTGAATTCTGACTGTTGGATTGGAGTGACCAATTTTAATTTACTTTTCATTCATCTGTTTTATTGCACAAATTTTAACAAACATGGATTATAAAATAATTATAAAATCGGTCTATAGTCTTTACTGATGCATTTAAAAGTCAGGTTCTTGGGTTGGCATCCCTAAAGCCTGCTGTCGAAAGGACTAAAATGTTGCCATCACGCAAATTGCTTGTGTAAGGTTAATAGCCAGACGGTGGAACAAAATGAAAAACCGTACCTAGTATTAGAGCTACGATATAATATAAAGCAAAATTAATTTGGTGGGTAGCGTGTTAGTTACGAGTATCAAGCACGACAGATTCATAGCGATATTTCCGAACCCTAATACTGCCTGGAAGAGATTGCTACCCTAGCAATAAGTCCACTTATTGACTGTTTTGTTCTTGATTTTTCATGTTGTTTCTTTTTTGTTGTCAGTAAGGCATACTGTAATGAATATATTGAAGAAGTTTGCACCTATTGGAGACTTTTTAAATTCCTTTTGTGATTTCGCCAATATCAATACTCTGCTCACATTTAAGGCTTCGTGAATGGACAAAGTTATAATATCTAGAAAAAAATAAGAAACTATGGAAGCCTCTGGATTACTGATTATCTAACACAAAAGACAAACACCTGGGTCCCGTTTCACGAAGCAACTTTACAAGTAACAAGTTACAATTTGATATTCATTGCGTAGCCTATTCGCCTGTAAACTATAAGCCCTTATCGTTTTATCTCATTGTTTACGCAATGGACATCGAATTGTAATTTGTAACTTGTAGCTTCCTGAAAGGGCCCCCTGGTTAACAAAAAGTAAGTTGGGTTAGTATGGACAAACAGTTTATAGTCTTAATATGTTATTCTCAAAAAAAAAAGCTGACGGCAAACATCTAGGGGCGCATTCCGAATCAGACTTTCAGTGCCTGCAGCGATCACAAAAGCAAAAATCGTATGAGTTTGTGGTGCTTCGATTTCAGCGCGTCTCGGAATGCAGGGTAGAATGGAGTATCACCAGGAAAAGAGAAGAAAGGACAGCTAACTTGGCTTCGACCAAAGATTTAACGTGTATTTGGAAACACTACAAAAAAGCTCTTTATTAAATTATTATTCACTAAAGGGCACCCATCTGTGACCAAGCCAGGTATTTCGCTTAAATTTCGGGATCGCAAAAAATACTTCGAGCAGCTTTCAAGTGAGTTGTAAGTAGAGATATTACTACCTGTGGTTAGTGCTCAAGTAATGCATGAGCTAGGTTTTTGCACAAAACGACTTTTTGATGCGCCAATTAACCTTCCAAACTAGTTTAGAAGGGGAGTGAGAATAGAATGCACCAGGTGCTTTTCTTCTCGTAAAAACTGACAAAAGGAAAGATTTGGCTTTTCAAGCCACTCTTCATTTCATACTCACTCACTCACTTGCTCGCTAAAAGCCAGATAATTCTCTATTCATCCAGTAATTAAAGAACACATAGGGCAACCGCACTTTTCCACATTAGCAGTGTGTTCCTTTTACTTATAGAGGTATCCGTTTGGGATCAGATGCAGCATGGTTTAAGGTCATGATCCCATTTTTTTTGTAACTGTAACCCAAAAAAATTTAAACGCGATTTGAAGATTTTTTATGTTCACGTGAGTACCACCTATATTGCAGATCAGTGATATTTGTAGTACAATGGAAATCAAAACGACGCGACTGTGAGAATTTTGCTGCGAAAAACCATCTAGTGGTTTTTACGAGTACTTATCATTTTTCTAGTACGCGCGTGTGAAAATATGCAGACGTAAGTACATGAATGTGACTGAATCACGTGATCTGCTCCAACGAGTCGTTCATAAGTCGTCCTGTGCAAAAGTCTAAAGTAAGGTGCTTTTTACCCAAGAGCTAAAAACACAATTTTGCTGTAGAGCAGAAAATGCTGGTGCTGTGTTTGTTTATGGAGATGGAGACGGAAATGGTAAAGGATTTGCTTTTACCTGCATTTTGAGCTACATTTTGTACCTATCAACGTGAAACAAAAGAATCTGTAGTTTATGCATACAGTTTTGTCACATCATCGTAATGTTTTTTGACTGTATAAAGTAAAAGTCTGTTACAAAATTCTGTTACATTTTTGCTGAAACCTTTACTGTCATTTTAATATTATAATGCTTCACTATGATATTATGTTGTTTAATATTTAATTTACAATTCTTGACCCAGTTATCTCTTTGGTGTTATTTATTTAATTTTAATTTAAAGTCATTTTTAGGGTTCCGTAGCCAAATGGCAAAAAATTCGTCATGTCTGTCTGTCCGTCCGTATGTCACAGCCACTTTTTTCGGAAACTATAAGAACTATACTGTTGAAACTTGGCAAGTAGATGTATTCTGTAAACCGCATTAAGATTTTTATACAAAAATAGAAAAAAAAACAATAAATTTTGGGGGTTCCCCATACATAGAACTGAAACTCAAAATTTTTTTTTTCATCATACCCATACGTGTGGAGTGTATGGATAGGTCTTTAAAAATGATATTGAGGTTTCTAATATATTTTTTTTCTAAACTGAATAGTTTGCGCGAGAGACACTTCCGAAGTGGTAAAATGTGTGTCCCCCCCCCTGTAACTTCTAAAATAAGAGAATGATAAAACTTAAAAAAATATATGATGTACATTACCATGGAAACTTCCAACGAAAGTTGGTTTGAACGAGATCCAGTAAGTAGTTTTTTTTTAATACGTCATAAATCGTAAATCGTAAACCGCGGCTACTATCTAGTCGTTACACGAGCCAAGTCAGTGGCCTTTGGCGGTTCTATGACACTGTACGGAACCCTTCATGGGCGAGTCCGACTCGCACTTGGCCGCTTTTTTATTCTTTCTTACTGTTTTCTTTTGTGTATGTATTTATAGACGGTCCTTAGTTTGTTTAGGACATTACAAAATAAATCACCTGACTGACCTAAAAGTCATAAAACTGTTTCAGAAAATATTCCAGCTATGATCTACAGAAAAAGTCATAACAATGAATCATGTAAGAAGTTTTAGGCGACTCAATAATGTCACCAAGGTTGGTGATGTGAGTCATTGACCCTACTATGATGATTTTGGGATTTAGGTTAGGTTTGTAAACGTTATACAGAAACGAAGAAATTTAAGTCATCCAACCATCCAAGTCCAACCCGCACTGGGATTTCGAATTGAGACCGTGTCTCGGGAAACGTCGTGTGGGACGCCCCCCGTGACGCCCGTCGTGAGGAAGGTCGTTGGTGGTGGCTGGATGAGGAAAGCGGGTGGTCGTACGCTTTGGCGTACCCTTGGAGAGGCCTATGTCCAGTGGACTGCAATAGGCTGATTGAGGATGATGGCACTGGGATTGCGTGGCCGACTAAGTCGTAATTCAAAGGGGACTTGAGTCCCTCGATGTGCTGTTGATCGAAACAAAGAAATATTCAGTAAATTTATTTTATTTACCAAAACTCGCAAGAAAATTTTATTAAAACATTGCTAGCAAAATTATTTGCAATACCGCTAGATAATATCGCTTAACCTCCAATATCGTCAATAGGTAGACCTCCTAATTGTCAAACACACGCGAAGCGTGATTATAGAGATACACACGGACGCGTTTCATTGTTTATTTTTATTGCTCTGAGCCAAATTCACGCTCAAATAAATGTGAAGTAAGTCCCCAGGGACGTTAATTAAGTTCTTGGCTTTTACGTTCCCTTTGGCGGTGGTGTAACCCATAATGTGAATTAAGGGTTTAGAAAATTACTCGTATTGGAAATGTTAACGTGGCGCCGTTTTTTCGCCGCAGGCCGAGATAAATGTTCAAACAACGGGTGTACCGTTATTTCCGGTGGAAAATTGTCAGATGTTGTTTTGTTTTTGTGAAAAGATTATTTTTAGGTAAATTATTACTTCCGCGGACGCTCATTTAAATAAATGGTGTGAGCTAGTAAGTACCAGAGAGGAGTAAAGGACAGGGATAAGAGGTATTTGCCTTGTAGTGGGATACAATAGACAAGAAACGAATGAATTTATTTAAAAAACATTGCTGGCAAAATCATTTTACTTATCCCCAGATTATCACCAATATCGCCTTGAAATAAGAGACATTTGTCAGATTCCTTTTTCGTCAGAATAAATTTTAGGCTGTTTTTTTTCTGACGAAAACGGACATTTGGTCAGATTCCGCTTTCGTGAGATTCCTGAAAACATAACCTTCTACCTTATTTTTTTAATTTTAGTTTCCATTTTGGAGCATCACAACTCAAAATGTATTTTCCTCTTACGCCGTATCTTCGTAAGGTAACTAAGGTTAAATATATCGTAGTATCTCTATTTTGTCACTCTTGCACCACCTGACACATAATGCCTTAACCATTCATCCACCGAAACTATTGAAATTACGCATTGTGACACAAACATTATACATGAGGGTAGTCGGACCAACAACGACCTGACAATGCCTGTGCTTTCCCGTTTAAAAATGTCGACTCCAATTTGCAGCCAACCACCAAACTGTAAGCCTAGGTAACATTTCATTCACGCTCGCCAGTCCAACCCGCTCATTTCAATCGTGCGAACGTCCATTGCGGATGTGACTACCAAATAAATCGACTATTAACTCCCCACATAATGGAATATTATCTGTCCAATCCCCGGGAGCAGTGATTGCTTTTATTTAGTTGATTGCAATTGGTTGTTATTATTGTTAATGTTGCAGCTGAATGTTAAACAATGTATTAGGTATATTGAATGTCTCTAAATAAAGTTATGAAATAGAAAATTTGATGGGATTTGTGACAAATACAGATTAAGAAGTAGGTACCGTCCGAGTGACGTAACCCAGAGGAGATTGCAGCAACTCGCTACGGCAGCAGCATCGGGAACCAAGCAGCGGCTTGAGTACTTCACAAAGACTTAGACTGTCCTAACCAAATAATCACAACATGGTCACGTTACAAATATTTCTTTATTACTTTTCCAAGTCCTAGTTTTTCACACCATGACACCACTACAAATAAAATTCCACTGGGATCTTGGTTTTATACTTTTTCAATATTAAAAGGAAACTTTAAACTGCCATCAGCATCTAAGCATCCACAAAGTAAGCGCGGAGTTTGCATCACGATCATGCATACTCCACGAGACAGTATAACAAGAGGTGAACATAAGTGAGCTGGCAACTGACAGACATCAGTGACCACATTTTGAAAGTATGTTTACAATTTATTGAAGGAGTTTTTAATATATTTATATAAATTGCCAGCTAACTTATGTTCAACTTGTGTTGTGAGCGACGAAGTGAAGTGACAGTTAAAATTTTAAAAAGACTTGGCTTAAAGGTCTAGTAACCGGGCCATAAATTCCAAAAAAAAAAAAAAGAAAGTATGTTTGGATATTTGGATGTTTGGATGCTTGTACCGCTTTCACGCCTAAACTACTGTATGGATTTGAATGAAATATGGAATGGAGATAGTTTATACCCTGGATTAACATACATAAAAATCTTATTCAACGCGAGCGTAGCCGCGGGCGGACAGCTAATAATTTAATAAATCTAACTTGTCTATTCCTGATAAAATACAATTTAAATTATAATATCATTAATTTTTTCTACGCTGCTATAAAATTCTAGCCAAATCAATCTAGTCTGGTGACGTTGATCTGAAAAATTGAATTGTGTTTATCGAATTGAGTAATGCTATTGGATTTCAAAAGCAATTTTTTGATTGGATTGGAAATATACCTTGTGTCAATTTGATTACGTGTAATGAAAAACTGTTTATTTATTTTCACCAAATAACAAAGTTTGATTTTATTTAGCCCAGTAAAAATTTTACTAAAAAATAAACATACCACTCATTTTCTTCTCCATTTGAAAGTCGGTAAAAAAATAAATTAAAATATTTTAAATAAAACTTACTATTTAGTACAAGTTTAAAAAAGAAAATCAATAGTATCGAGATTTCTAGTTGAAATTTATGTAAACATAAATCAACAGAATATTATTGTCTAAACAAATTAAACGTGATTTAAGGTTACAATATAGCGGTGCAATTATTCACATTCCTAGAAAGAAAGTTATGTAAATCGTGCACGGAGTTTTAAATTCAGCAATTACGGAGGCGTGAAAAAATGCTCCGCCGGCTTCGGCCCTATTTTCGAGACTCACACGGAAAACGTTTTTCCATACTGGAATTTTTCACGTTTGCGTAACAGAAGAGAAAAGTTTTCTATGAAGAATTAAATTATAGAATACACAGTTTGTAAAGGTTCTTGGGTAAAGTTTTTGCCCAGTATGGCATGTCTTTGGATTTATACTAAGCAGTTAAGATCTTTTTAAATGTATTAGTTATGCTTTTTTATATAGAAATAGAAATAGAAAACTCATTTATTCGCTGTATAACACAACACACAGAATAGAAAAAAGAACACATGATTAGGTATAACAATCTTAAGTTATTGAAACCTCAACAAGACGTGTTCAAAAGACATGTGGGAGTAGGACAGCTATGTCATGCTTTGCACTGTGCAAGACAGCGAAAAGGCGCTGGCTCAGCATATTGCCACAGCGAACTGTGACGCTGATGATTCTGCCAGAAACCTAGGTGAGTCGCCGTTAGCGACACAGAACTGGGAAGCAAAAAAGAAAAAGGAAAACAAATAATATATATAAATTTAGAAAGAAAAAATAAATAATTAAATAAAATAAAGGTTAGCAGTGTCATCGGTGTAAAAGTAGGGAGGTCACAGCAGTATCACAACAGTATGTGATACTCGTAAGATTATCCAATGAAAAATAATATATATATATATATATGTATATTATTATATATATATATATATATATATATATGTATTTTTGTGTTGTATTTATGTATATTATATATAATATACATAAATACAACACACACACACACATATAATATATATCTTTTTCCTTTGCACACAATCTGCTGTGAATTCTATAGTGGTATAGTGGCTTTGGGGAGAGCAAGTGGCTCAAATTCCTATCGGTTCATAGATGTAACGATGTCATAACATTGACAGGGTAGTAAGCTAACAGAAAGGAACGGCACTGACGGAGCCCCGTGCCCGTAGCGGGTAATTCGTTATGTGCTTCGCCTGTAATTTGTTTTTTTTTTTTCTATTTAAACACCTATTATCATTACATTTCTACATCAGCCAACACACTAGCTCTGTTCCACTCTAGCAGCCCTCACGTTTCGTACACATTTCCATCTTCGCATGTCTACCGGCAGTTGGTTTTCAATTCGTGACCACTCTGACAGGTGTGTTTACGGAGCTAGCTTCGAAACTGTTAAAGTTTGATTGTGAATAGAGTTTTGTACCGCAACCGCGTGGATTAGAACGTTCGAACGTGTTTGTTGTATATTGCACGCGTGCCTTTCGATAAAATGAGGTTTTGTACTTTTGAAGCTTAACCAAGCAATCAGTAATGAAACAGTTTTTTCCATTGTTATGTTTTATTATATAGTTTCTACTGGACTATAAGCTGTTATTTATATGGCTTCAGTTGCCTTCTGTACACATTAGATGTTATTTTTGTTCAGAAGTAAAGAATTGCGCATTACTACGTTTTAATACAAATTCCCGTAGCTCTGTCATGCTCATAACATTACATTATGACAATGCAAGTAGTTTTGTTCAAAAATATGGGCTTTATAGATGAAAAAATACCAACATATAGCAAAAAAAATAATGCAACACGTCGCTTCTTTTGTTACCCACAGTTTCCTGTAAACACATCCTTAAATATAACATAGTAAAGTCTATACCAACGCGGCCTTCCCTTTACCATAGGAAATTGATTGTTAATACTACGGGCTCGCATGCAACGGATATAACCAAGTTAAACTGCAGTTTAGCTATAACACGGTACAGGCAAAATGGGCTATAAATAATTCCAATAGGTCAATTCATGGTGGTTGCGTAATCAGGACACACGGAAGTGTCCAGCCAAGTTTGGTAAAACGAAGGCAAAATATACTAGCCGTGATCACTAATTGTGACCTCCTATCCAATATTTTTATCCATTTAAGATCTTATTATTTATTTTAAACGAAAACACTCACGTAATTATGGAAAATTTTGTCTTCCAACGTTAGACCTACAAAGGTGCAGTTCATCATGTTTTTTTTTAATTTAAAATTAGTCTATTATTGTAACCGTTATTCTTTTTCTTTGTAACAGAACTGATATACTAATAGTTATCTTTGTCGTGTGGATTGTTATATCAACAACCCACAACCGCTTCAAGTTTTGAAATCTTATGTGAAATTCGAACCATATTTTATTTATCACCTATAAATTCATTCACCTGAACCAAACTTTTTTTAAACTATGAAAGAATGTTTTTTAATCTTGTAATTGTATTTTAAAACTTCTATAAAACTTTGGCTTAACATAACATCAAACTTGGCCTCTGTTTTACATTTTAGTTTTGGGCGAGATTAGAAACTACAGCGATATTACAATGCAATATTGGTATTGGATTTGACGGGAAGTTTGCATATCTTAATAGATTATCCTGGTTTGTTGGTAAGATTTCATCTATATTGATGGAGTAATCTTGTGAAGAGCTCTAATTTATTAGCATACAGATTTCGAAATAGGCAAATACGCTTACGGGTGAATGGTTACAATAACGAATATAGCGCAAAATTTTGTCAACTATACGCTTTTATTAGTTCTAATCTAAGTATTCACATTTAGAGCTTTTTTTTTATAATTACTATTTCAATTATTTTGTTTTTATCCAAATACAAGCTTGGTTATATTTCTAGGTTTTAACTTGGTTCCTACATTATATAATATTTTTATTTCGGTATAATCTTCGTTTAATAAGGTTAGTAAAGAACTTTTAGTTTTTGTTAATTTGGTATACCTACTTAAAAATATAAAAAAAAAACTCAATAGGTTCACTATACTGAAAACACAAGTTCTATCGCAACAATTTCACTTCAATGAACTTTCGAAATAATATTTTTTTGATGCATTTAAAATGTAAACTAAAATGTATTTAAATCAAACAGAATTTGCACGTACCTTTTCTATTGTTATTTTTCTTCTTTGTGAAATGAAACAACTTTATTTACCAAAATGAATATACACCTGTATTTATTTTATAAAATGTAAAAATATTGCAAAATTTCGAGGTCAAGCCGTATGACCTTATTGAGCTTTAGGAGGTCAGAACGTAAAAACATCAAACTGATAACCCGGCTGTTCCAGCTTGATGAAACAAACCGACAAATACAACACACAATAATTATATTTTACAGAAAAGATTTTACAACCATTCCAGTTTATGTACTTACACTTTCTAATTGATAAGAAATGATGGTGAAACACAATGTTAAGTTGTTAAAAGACACATTTAAATGATAATACAGGTACAAGTGTATAAATTTATGTAAGTACCTATAGATCCAAGAGAGAACCACTACAGAACCACTACTGAAAAGCTCTTTTGTGTAAACATCAAAGCCAAGGACATTGCGGAATTCCGTGGAATTAATAAGCCCTTTCCTCGTGGAACTGCTTAGATTCCAAGAATTTTACCGCGGGAATGCCCGCCCGCTCGTCTTAATCCCCAGGACGACATTTTTAACATGAATTTACGGCTTAAAGGAACCCGGAGGTAAGTTACGTCACTGGTGGAATTTTTATTTCTAGGAAATGCGAAAGCAGCTGGAAGACTGAAGAAAACTCTTTTGACTGTTTGTTAAGTGGCTTTCTTAATATATGGCATATTTGCCAAATGCTTATAAACTCTGTAAAAAAAAAACAGTATATTTAAACAAATGTACACAAGTATTATTTTCGAAAGGCACACAATATTATCTTACGAGGACCACTCTTTAACTGCCTGAATCCAGCGATTTTTATTATTATTTAGTGTGTTGTGTATACAAGTTCAGCCTCCAAGGCCGAGCGGTAGAGCTTTCTGCTCTCTTTACTCATCTTCATCATCGTGTGGGTTGTAAGGTCGACAACCGACCTCACAAACCCTGGTGTCAGTGTTATAGGGCCGCCAAAGGCCACTGACTTGGCTCGTGTAACGACTGGATACCACCGGGATCAACGGTTGAACGTGCCTTGCGAAGCACGGAATCATCTTTCTTTTCGGACATTCAAGTGATTCAGCCTGCAGTGTCCTAACCAAACTGGGGAAAGTCTCACAAAGAGCTTTTTTGCTTGACCGTGTCCCCACCGGGAATCGAACCCGGAGCCTCTGTAACGGGCGTCGAAATCTCGACCACTCTTCCACGGAGGCTCTCTTTACTAAATACTGGGTTCAAATAGCGGTGGGACACTGTGGTCAAAGAAAAAATTTCTTCATGTGATTGTCTCTAGTTTGATTAGACATGGCAGGCTAAATCCCTTGATTGTCCAAAAAGTAAAATGGTGTCATATTTCAGAAGGCACGTTGAGTCATTAGTCTCTGTTATTAAAGGAAGAACGAAAAACTATTTATTTAAGGCATCACACAATTCACACAGTATAAGACATAAGGCATTATTTACGGGAGTCATGAGCTATGTTAGAAGCTTTTACGACTTTTGCCCGTTGACCTTACTACTCGGATGAATCCTACTAATATTATAAATGCGAAAGTTTGGATGTTTGGTGTTTGTTGCCGAATCACGTTTGAACCACTGGACGGATCGAAATGAAACTTGGCACACATTTAGGTTAAGCCCTAGAGTAGGACATAGGTTACTTTTTACCGCGGTAAAACACTTCATTCCTACGGGAAAACTTATTTAACGCGGGTGAAACCGCGGGCGGAAAGCGAGTAATGAATATATTCCAGTCTTTCACTGAAATAAAAACATTTTCGTTCGTCATTTAATTCAAAACAAAGCTTAAAATCGTTTTCAGAATTTAAAAACTATTCAAAGGAATAATTTATTTTGTACCTATATTTCGAATTCATCGTTGAAAATAAACATTTAAAGAGCAGTAAAAAATTACCGCAGTTTTTATTAACAGCTATTCTCATCCTGCGAAAGGTGGACGGTCGCAGGGAAATCGGTTAAATAAAACAAGGACTTCTTCCGATGGTCATTTATTTCGTCCAGACACAGTGAGGTCGTATGCATTTAATTGGATTTCTTTTAAATTTTATTCTGATTCGCGTTTCAATTGATTGAATAATCCGCCTTTTCTCTCTGGGAGATAGCTCAATTTTTCGTTACGGCTCGATTATCAAATTAGAATTACGTAAGAAAAAGGGATAGATCCATTTGAATCAAATAATGTGATTGAAGAAAAATAATTTTATTATTGTTTATATTATAAGCATAGCAAAGTTACTACCAATCAAAGTAAGAACAAAGAGGGCATTGCTCAGCGTCTTGTCTGAGTTCTTTTACTGGGCCCATATAATTTAAGTTTTAAAAATAATACAAAGAAGAAGTACATAATAATAATAATATTTAAAAACAAAAAAAGCAAAACGAATTACCTATATAAAATATCAAGCAGAAGACCAACCTTTCGTACTTCGTTAGCTTAACAATGAGGCTTACTAATTCTGATACTATCTCTAACAGACAGATAATCGCTCTGGACATTTAAACTTTAATTGTTTTTAACGACCTTACTAGCCGTAATAAGATGGGAAAAGTTTAAGCCGTAGTTCGAGAAGTTTTAATTATTGAGCACAAAAAATAAGCAAAACATTTTCTTCTGAGCATCGCACTAATTATGTTACTCTTTCAAATTAAGGCCATTATAAAATATTTTTACGGAACTTTACAAGGCTTCTTTGTTTTAAATTTTAATAGGTAATTTTTTGTACATCCATCAAGATAATTAGAAAAATTTACCTCAATTCACTAAAATCTCATTAGACTCTTTTTCTTCAATCAATTAATTTCTAGTCTTAAGTTTTAAGAAGTAAGATCGTAATTAGAAAAAAAAACTATAGGCATCTTAAATACGTTTACTTGCTTTTATCAAATGTCTGCCATTGTACTACGAGCCATTATAATTATTGTTGTGGCGCGGCGAGGCGCATGCCGCATGACGGCGGCTGATCTGTCCCTTTTTTATTAGTTATTGTTTTTTCTTACGTACCCACTTCAGTTTCTTTTTTCTGTAACCTCTGTATGTGTTTGTGTACTGCAAATAATTTTTTTATTCTTTTATTCTTCTTTTATATAAAATTTTATTGAATATACCTATAACATCCGCTTATTATTATAACAATGCATCAAGTTACAATACAAGCAATAATGGCATAAAATATTAATATCGCTGAACTCGTTAGTATTTGACAGATTCTTATACGTTGTCCTAATATTAATGTATGAAATTAATTTTCAATTAGCAAACAATATTTATATTTTTCTTAATGAAGACAAAAGCAGCATTAAACCGCTGCCCATTTCGTTAATCATTCTCATTTAAAACTCAATTTATTTTACGTCTATAGAATAATTAATTTTGATTTTTGGGTTGAGGTTTCGTTTTCCCTTTTTGCTGATTTCGAGTTTCGGAATTAATTGCTTTAATATTTTCTAGGAAACTTTACAAAGTTTTCTATGGCTGATGAGATTATCTGTGGCTATTTCCAAATTAGACAGTCAAAAACAATTGTTTTCAACATCAGATTAATATTAATCAATCTGATATTAATCTGATGTTCTACAGAAAAACATACAAGAAGGAAAAACAAGCAGATAAATCGTAACACTTCTAAATTATAGAGATATTAAGTGCCAATCGCGTGTTGAATAAATCTTTATTGTGTGGGTGGTAAGATCGACAACAGACACAGTGTTATAGAGCCGTCAAAGACCACTGAAATGGCTTGTGTAACGACTAGCGGCTTTACATGCCTTCCAAAACACGAAATCATCTTTCTCTCCAGATAATCGTGATTCAGCATACAATTTCCCAACCAAACTGGGAAAAATCTCACAAAGAGATTTTTGCATGACAATTTCTCCACCGGGATTCGAACCTAGAACTAAATCCTGTGTCTATGACTGGCAGTGGATGTTTTTCTAATTTAACACCTTAATGGTGGTTTCTTCTTCTTAACAAATAAGAAAGAAAGGAAGAAAGTAAGAAATATAAAAAAATCAGTAGAAACTAGCCAATGACCTGCTCAAAGATGCTTTTTTTTTTACTAAAGATAGAAAATATAACGCTAAAAAAGTTATATGCGACACCTTAGAGCTAAAAAAAATATATTTATTATATTTAGACATCGTTAGTTGCTAGAAATATTTATTTTTGTAAAGAACAAATTTTTGCGATTTGGTAAATTTTATATTAAGAAAAGAATTTGTAAAGTATTTTAAAAATGTAAGATATCTGAGAATGACAATAGTGAAAAATATAAACGTTTGTTTTATAATTTATTTCTCTTAGCATGAAATTATATTTCTAGTTAACAAAGAGCTAAGTAGGTATTTGTTTTTTCATTACTCATACTCTGAACGTAGTTCGGAAGTTGCCTGAGGAGCGGATTGAAGGTAATACTTTTTCAGCTCAGAGGGAGAATCACTTTCAACTGACAGCTGTCATTCATTCATTCATTTTCATTCATTCTGGCAAATTATTAAAAGAAAACTGGTTTTAATTTCACATTTCTATTGAACTATGTTCCATCTTTCTATACAGCCACTTTCTACACAACACAATTACAGCGCAATGTTAAATTGGAATAACATGAAGTTAAGTATTCATTAATTAATTAAGTATTTATTATAATTAACTTTCAACTATTTCTTCAAAATAAAATATATTTGGGCAAAATATTTAACATCTTTCAATGATGGAAATTAAAAATAATGGCTCAAAAGCTGGCCGGCACGGCCACAGCAAAAAATAAAAAATAGGCGGGAAAGCAACAATCCGATTATCATTTGTTTCTCGAGTTGTAGGGTTTTGTTTACAATGAGTTCATCTGATTCAGATATGGAAGTCACTTATTTTTTCTTTAGCTAATTCGTGTTTTTATTTTTACTTTCCTTGTATTTATAATGAAAAGCACAGTGTTTACCTCTGGTTAAAGACTTATTTAGTGCCTCGAACTATTAGTGCCTTCGCTACGCTCAGGCCCCAAACCCCGTCTCGGCGCTAAATAAGTTACTTTCACCCCTCGTATAACAATGTACTATTATTCGATAACCTGTGAAGCCTACTTGATGTTGATAATTTTTCTTTTAAATTAATCATACATTACCACCACCTTAAAATATGCTGCTCATCTGATCGCTTCCGTCTAATGGACACTACCACCATACCGTGTATTTATTTACATTTCCAAATACAACGGTTTTGCTGGTAGGCACTTGACTCTAACAACATTAAAACGAAATATTTCTGAAACGTACACTAGCATCGAAAAATGATTTTAGAAAACCCCCATTATTTTTGAAAACCTATCCAACGATACCTCGCACTATCCAACGATACCGCGACAAGGTAGTCGTGAATAAAAAAAAACCCCACATCACGTGTACCAGAGGAACACTAAAAAATATTTTTCTTAAAAATTTTATTATTTAGCTTTGGAGGCATGATCAATATGTATATCCTTGCAAAACTACAGCCTTCTAGTACTAAGAGTTATTGAGCTAAGCTGCGGACGGACAAACAGACAGATGGACATGGCGAAACTAGAAGGGCTCTTTTTTGACTACGGAACCCTAAAAAACCACCCATGTAAAACTAAATGTACACAAAATGAGCATAAACTTGCGGAAATATTAATAATACCTAAGATTTTGTCTTACGTTAAAGCCATAATTTTGGTTAATTGAACAATTTGGTCTCGATAAAAATACGGTAAATTGATACCGAATTATGAACCAGATAATTTTACTAGAAACTGCAAACAAAACAATATTTTAAATTTTAAAAATTGCTTTATTCAAACGCCTTGCATTGCCCTAAGCCTGAATTGTGTTGGAAGTCGTGAACAGAAATTGTGAACCGTGAACAAAACGTGAAATTATGCATCGTAATCACCTTTGTGCACGAGAGAATCCACAGTACCTAACAACTCAGAGAACATAAATGATAGACATAACACAAAGTAAATAAAAAAGTTTTAACTGTACATTGTCCGCACGTCAAGCGACAACAGATTTAATCGCACATACTGCTACGGAATAAAGGTACATTCTAAAACTAGCAAGAACAAAGAAGCGAGTGGTAGTTACACATTTCGTAGACATTTGCTACGGCGTAGCTGTCGCAGCATAGTTCGGTTGTCTCGCTTTGAATTAAAACAACACTGGTTTATAAAGACAAATATATTTTTATTAACAGTATTATGTTTTATAATTGAAGGGTTTGTTTACTGATCCTGATCAATTAAAGAATATGTTTCATCAAAAGCACAGTTTATTATTTTTAGGAGGGATAAAAATAATAAACAATTTTTAACTAGAACTTTATCAGAATATTTTTACTACACTACACTGTCTACACTTGCCACTTCTACTTTTCCTCAGTGTAATTTCACCGCTAACTACTATATTAGTAGCGTCCTATTCGGTAGGAAATGGCACCGATTAACTTAATGGGAACTCTGTAGAATCGTTCGCATTTGTACACTGTAATTAGAAGGGAGATTGAGCTGCAGGCACTTATTGTTTCCTATAAATAAAATTGAAATTGTACGTAAATTGCTATATTACATGCATAACTTTAGTGTTGAAACTAAAATACCTATATAAGTAGAATTAAAATGGTATATAATGCAACTGAACCATGTTTTTTTCAACTTTTTGAAATATTCAAATAATATAAATTAATTTTA
Source organism: Carpatolechia fugitivella (assembly GCA_951230895.1). Lineage (NCBI taxonomy): Eukaryota > Metazoa > Arthropoda > Insecta > Lepidoptera > Gelechiidae > Carpatolechia > Carpatolechia fugitivella. The sequence goes on from OX579658.1 coordinate 5,793,133, forward strand.
TTCATACTGTCCAGTAAAGATGACGTATATTCAATACTCATACTATTCGGTGTTCAAATTTGATCCCTTTTTAATGCTGGCAGGTTTTTTTTAATTTCCGCCTCCGTTTCTGCGCGCTAGTGTGACATGTAGATGTCTCACTTTACAATAACATCAATGTACTGTTCATTACACTGCGCCAAGCTGGTTAAATATAAAGTACCTACTTTGTTTGTCTTAGCTTTAGCTTTTGATAGCACCATCCCTATATTCTCACCGTTTTCTAAGGCATATAGTCATCCTTCTAACATGTTTGAGGTCTACCGTCAGCGTCGAATGATATTGGGCGCCCATTTGGTAGCGAGCTTAGTCCACCACCATCTATTTGTATTTAAGCATTTTTGTACCACGTTATTTGTATACGTTTTGTAAGCGCAGTTTGGCGTTTCGCTGCGTTCCGAATAATCCGTTTCCTACCCAGTATGCTTCTACATAAAATATGTATGTCTATCACTCGGAAGAAGCGACGTTGACATCGTTGTTTTACAGCTAAAATTCGGTTGCTATAAAAACCATTTACGTTTATATCCTTGTTTTGGGCAAGGTAACTATAGGTATACAAGTAAAGAAGGGATACTTTTTGTTTCACTAAGTCGGAGCTCTGCTATCAAACTGCTGGTAAACTTAAAAAACTTCTTTAAATATTTTTTTTGTAAAATTATTTACTTCCATATTAGCCCCATATTAAAGAAATAGAAAACGTTCACTTTAGTAATAAAACAGCAAAAAGTTTATGCACTTTCTCTGTCCCTAATCCAGCTCTTATATCTTCCAGGGATGGTCGGAATTTGTGGAAACGTCCAAAACACACTTCCCGAATGTCCAAACTCCCACCTCAAAAGAAAAAAGATAAAAGTGTCCCGAACAATTCATAGATAAATTACAGTTACCTTAAAAACGGAAAGATATCGTAAGAAAGATAAGTAAAAGAAACCCTCTGCGTTGGAGTTCCGTAGACAATTTGTGATTTGGATTTTTTTCTATTGCTTTTCCTATGATTTATCTCTGAGATAATTATCAAATACCTAAATATAGAAAAATCAATAAAGAGCTTCTAAAAACACGTAACGTTTTAGTAATTCATTCAATCATGAAATAACCAGAGGAAGAAAAAAAAAGAAGATTTTTAAACAAAAGCAAAATGTTTGCTTTTGTTACTTAATATGTCTGTAACAATTTTTACCCTTCTTTCAAAAAATTAGCCAAACTTAGAAACATACGAAACTTTTTGAAACAAAATATTATAAGTATGATTATTATAAGATTCATCCGGATATGAGAAACACGTAATAAAAAATATCACTTACTAAGCTCAGAAACAGAATACTCCCCTGTATCAGACATTTATCATTAGGGTAACAATGCTTTTTGCGGGATTTCCTTCAAGACTCCGGGAGATTAATTGAAGTGGCAATAACGGGCGGCCACCCGATAAATAACAAAATAACGCACGCCCCCTTAACGAGCCGGATTAATAAGAGATATTACGTTTTCTTCGGATTAAATATAAAATGTGTTTGGATACCAACTTTTCTGATATATTATGTCGACAAGAAACAATCTTGAAAATAAAACTCTTTATGGAGCAAAACGTGAAATATGGGAAATTATTGTGTTTGCATTATTTCAGCCAAAAATTTACGGTCTAAAACATGCAAGAACTCTAGAAGTAGTCACCTTGTAATACCTAAAAAAATACAGATCAACTTCTGCATAAACATATTATGCATGACAGCTATGTTTTACGCAGGCGCCATTTGTCTCGCTAGCATACATAATATACCAATAAAAATAATTATAATCCACCGACATTCTCGAAATAGGCACTCTTGGTTTAATTTCAGAACAACAAAGTTTGTTAATGGTGAAAACTCCTAGCAATCAAGCTAATGGACAGGTTATTTAAAGCTTGTCGCTAAACGCTGCGACAGGGATTGACAACAAAAGGACGGTAGTTGAATGAAGAATTCGATAGCAAATTGGTCATTAGACAGATACCAGTAATGTTTTGTTCGGTATGTTTTTTTATTAGTTTTATTTTATTTCATAATTTTTATAGGAACCTTGTGTAAGAACTCAAAGCTAGAATTTACGTTCATCTAATAAGTGAATTTATCTGGTCATGATCAGATAGTGCTTGAACTTGACACAGTATAGTTTTGCCATCTTGTTGTCACACTTGTTGTTATTAATAAATTCAGTATTGGCGTCTATATCACGTGCTAAGTGACCTCAACCGAGTTAGTAGCGACTAAGATCGGCTTCCCATTTTTTAACTATAAATTGTGTATTACTTCTTGTTATTGTGTTAACTGTAAACCAAGGTTGACGTATTTGAATAAAAAAAAGATAGATATGCCCTTAAAAATATTACACAACGTGTTAGCGAAAAAATCTTCTTATGTTTTCGACGACATTTATTAGATTAACAAAAGAATATAAAACATCTGTCGCCTCAGCAGCACTCAATTCAATCTTGTATTTATGGCGTTTCACTTGTAGTATTTCGCCAGTATCAAGTGGTTTTGCTAAGTAAGTAGCATGAAATACACAGACAGCCCTAATCCTAAGACTAGGGCGCTGTGTACGGTGAAGGACTCCAGTAATATGATAGTAGCATTACTGAAGCCACCACGTGGTCGCTGCAAGTCATCAATAAATGACGGCAAAATGTAAGCGATTCAGTTGTCCTATTAAAGTTTATTGTTCAGAGTCATTCACTGGATAATACACTATCAAAATTATACACTAAACACTCAAACTAAAAAACGTAAATTAAAACGAAAGCCCGACCGCCATTGACGGATGCTAACAGTCGACCCCAGCAGCACTCGGCCAGTCGTGTTGGTTTATTCACAATGAGGCTAATTATCACTGTCACGCTTTATTCCTTAATTAAGTTCGTCCGTCCTTTTCACTTTTTAAAGATTGAAAAGGGACAGGAGATAGCCATCCTAATATTGGAGCTGTCATACATCGAATTTAAACCTTATGGCCGTGTCGATTGCACAATTTTAGAGAGTACTTTTTTTTATTTATTTTTTATATGGCTTCTGCATTTAGAAATTTAGCCAGTGTCGAGTAATCAGCTTATCACGGGTAGGTAAGCAAAGAAATTAAAAAATTTATATATACTAGATTAGAAAACGGACGCGATAGATATTTCCTGAAACAAGAAGAAAAGACACTGTTATGTACAACACAACACAAATAAATACATACTAAATACTTGTAATTTAATGTAGAGAGCACTTAAAGCATGCGACTTAAAAATCTCTTAATCTGACAGCTATGCCCTTATTTTAAGTTATCATTCGTGCAAATTAGAATAGAATAGAATATACTTAATTAATATCATATTATTAATATCATTCGTTCATCTGAATTCATCTCCTCTCTTTCATTGAGCTAAGGGTGTGTTCAGATCTGGCAAACGCGCCACGAACGCGCCACTTGCGAGCCGCTCGTGAACTGCACGCGCGCCGTTACTGCAATTGTTTGGAGCGCCTCTTTAGCGCAACTCGTGCGCAAGGATCGCATAGTGAACGCGCGCATGCTGTTCTGTACGTTTTCGTACTGTATGCCTTAGTCAGTTGTAATTTTTTTTCGAAGATGGCGGACTATAATCTGACTGCCGTTTGAATAATTGTTGCAGTATCTGAAATGAACTGAGCGGATGAAATGGTGCGGGCTACGAGGCGCTGGCGCAAGGAAGTAGCTGCAGCGCGCAAGCGGCGGCGGCGGCGCGCGGGCGGCGGCGGCGGCGCGAGACCGGCCTGCGAACTCAAAATTTTCGCGCGCCACTCGCGGTTTGCTCGCAAGCGGCGCATTCGCGGCGCGTTCGCCAGATCTGGACGCACCCTAAGAAGTAGCTCAGCTACCCAAAAGGGTTTTGCGTTACCTAGCTAAAACGTTGTATCTTTTAAAGACTACGTCCACTTACTTGGACTTTTTTTTTCAAGTTTTCTGTTCTAAAATTAAGCACACATTTAAACCTACCTATAATTGGTTATATCTAAATCAGTTCAGTCTTTATGCTTGATTGAATCACAGACATGAATCGTCCAATTATAACATAATTCTATAGAATGGTTTGTATCAAGTAACAACGACGACAACATGAGTGTCTGCATAGACGGACTCAATATTTTAGTTGCACATTTGCTGGCCTAACGAGCGAATGCAGATAAAGCAGATGAACGAAGCTGTGCAGTTCATGGCTTCTTATTGTGTAGGTAGTGTAGTCGACAACCAACCCCACAAACCCTGGTGTCACAATTATTGAGCCTCCATGTTATTTTCACGACTATTTTCTGTAATAATGGCTGGGTCGTCTTAGCTTTGGCTGATAGTTTAACGTGCTTTCCAAAGCATAGAATCATAGTTATTAAAATATATATACATATAATATATATACATAATATATATATATATATATATAATATACATAATATATATATTTAATTATAGTTTTTGAACCATCAATTAATTCAAATTGCAATAAAAAACTGGGTTCAGTCTGTTTAACCACAGTATTCTAGAACCTCCATTTCGAGACCCGAACGTTTTAAAATAAGAAGAACTTATATTTACGGCACATTTGGACCCCAATTTGTTCTCCATCTCTTTCTCGGGTTCTGTTTGTGTTTTCTTTTTTAATATCTTAAACGTTTTTCTGCTAGGCTAAGTAGACATGTCATTGTCTATTTACATCTACTTCTGTGCCGCTGGTATTTATGTTACGTCACAACAACGCTCTGAATGCTATCAACGTAACACAAAGGAATTCATAAACGTAATACCTACACACCAAATACCTACACAAAATACCAGGTTAGTCTGCAAGGGACTCAAATTAATAAGATGTTTCGGGAATAAGCTGCAAGGTAAGGGAGTAAAATAATTCATTGTAAATATTTGTGGGATTCAGTTATTTTCCACAAATACGTAAAATTTACTTTGAATCCCTCGAGTTGCAAGCTAAATTGTTTTGGGATACTGTTGTTGACTTAGTTAGAAGTTGGAACGAGGTTTACAGTGTGTAGGCTTACGCTGTGTTTGTTAGTTTTATAGGTACCTACCTAAGAAATTTTGCCTAGTTATTGTATGAAATCATTTATAATGAAGAATATATTATTATAATGCCTAAAAGGTGTAAAAGAGTATTTTTCGTAGAATTTTTGTTAGCTACGATGACGGCGTAGGCAGTTCGTAGTAATCTAAATTGCTTCGTCTCGTCGCCTTATTATTAACTTAATTTGATTGTACTCAGACTACAAAAATCTGTGTAATCTTGATGTAGGATTTCTCCATGTTTAATTTTAAATGTATAGGGACGTAATGACAGTGAGTTGTGTTTTATTTTGCTGTTTTCAGATTATAATTACTTCAATATAAAAAAAAACATTAACATAGAATATGAAAACCAGAAACAGAATGTTAAACCATCGTCTAACTCTGTTTACTTGAAATGGTACATTCATAGTCATAAAATTTGTATCGTTTGAGGTCCGCCAAACGCGTGGCGCTCTTTCATAATAAAAGTAGGTGACCCTCATAAATCATAGAACTTCGTCCGTTTGAATTCGGTGCGATGTCTAAGAAATTGCATGCCATCATTTTATTATATATCCATCTTTAATAACACACATATCTACCAATGTATCAACCACGAAAACCTAAAAGTGTTTATATCCAACTTTATTTTATTTTGAAGGTATATTTTTTATCTTACAGCTTTATCTTATCCTATGAATAATTTTATTTTAATTTGCTAAATTCCATTCTATTTGCGTTTATTTAGTAGCGGAAGACACTATACAATACCGCCTGTCGCCTGCGCTATTGAAAGAGCGAAACAGTCCCAAGACAGCAGGCACCTCCTTTACGAACACAACCCTCCTCCTGCCCGTCTCAAGAGTCGACACAGCTTTCTTAAGAGCTCCACACCCATCGTAAAAGACCCACCTTCAGCAAGACTTCAGCTTTGGGCTGAAAGGTTTCCCCAAACGGACACCCACATCCCGCCTGCGGAACACCTCCCTCCAGGCCATCAGCTACCTTGGGCGACGTGGAGGGCACTCAATCGAATTCGCGTGGGTGTGGGTAGATGTAGGGCAAATCGCAAAAGGTGGGGCTTCACTGATGACGATCAGTGTGACTGACGCAAACTATGGAACACCTGTTCTTGCTCTATCCAAGATCTAAATGAGGCCAATGATAAGGCAGTAGCTCTAGCCAATTTTTGGGTTGGACTGGTTTAACCCCCATCGACACGAAAAGAAAGAAAGAAAGAAAGACTATACAATACAACACGAATTCTTTATTGCACACAAAAACAATTATAGTAGTGTACTAGCATTCAATAATTTTGAACTCCTTAACAAGCGTATGAAAATTTAAAATGATATGCCAGTGAAGAAACTACCGGTTGAAGTATTATAGTGCTGGTTTTTGTAAAGCGTTTCAGAGACGGTCAACGGCTTGAAGTCAAGTGCGTAGTTTATTTTCTTTATGACAATTTCAATACAGTTTTTCTATGATTTTCATCATCAACGGCCTGTTACAGTCCACTGCTGGACTATGAGCCTCCTCCACTTAAGTGAAGGGTTTTTCCATAATCCCCACGCTTGGCAGGCGGGTTGGAGATCGCAGATTAAAAGGTTACTGTAGCAGAGAGCGCTGCTGCCCGTTCCCTGTTCAATGTTTAGTCCCTAATTCACCTCTTACGACACCCACGGGTAGAGTAGGGATTGGTGACAAATGTATTCTACTCTGCCGTCATTACACGGCTAACTCAAAAATTCTGTTTTGCTATATTCTATTCATTCATTTTATTTAAATTGTTTATTTATTCAAGCTTCTGGTTTCCTTTTTATGTGAGTGAGCGGGATGTGTGCATCAAGATGTTTCATCAAGCTATAAAATTCACACACACGCATATCTTCCATCCCGCTGAAAATAAAAGTGAAAAACTGCCTTCGAGAATACAAAACTATGTCCCCAAGCTTAAGGCTTTCTATGTTTTACGCAGTCTCGACTTACTTGCAGGTACCCAACTTGAAGCACGTGCCTCAACTATTTGATCATCAATTTTGTACTCCTTTTAGACTCCAATTTGTTCTCCATCTATCTCTGGTTCTATTTGTGTTTTCTCTTTTATATCTCAATTAGTTTTTTTATAAGTAACTCAATTATATTCTAAGTAACATAATAATAATAATAAATAATAATAAAAATATTTATTTCCACCCATACAGAGAGTACAGTTCATATTACAATTGGCAAGTAGGTACTATATCAGTTCTTATTCATACAGTTTTAATTAGTAAAGTTATTAAAAAGCAAAACTTATCTTATTTAGAGTGGTAAATATTAAGACCGGAGGCCAAGACACACTTTGCGTTCCTGAGCCGCATTAGTAAGTAGTAAGTAAATATTAAGATCATATTTTGAAGAAAGATGAATCAAAAACAGTTAGCTTCCACGAATAGTAAATAGTATAGTAGATTTAAAATATTAACATAGAATACATAGAATAACAAATATAATTAAGTTTAATGGAGTATAAATAGGGAGCAACCAATATTATAGCCGACTTTCAGGATAAGTTGGCGTAAGTTTTGCATACCAAATGTTCAGGATCGAAAAGTTTGCGCGCTGTGGCGGCATGAGTAATGAGTTAGAGCCCACGTGTGCCCGCATTATGTTGATGTATTTCAAACGTATTCAAGTTGCTACGTTTTAGTTGCAGAAAAAGAAGCGTAGTTTTATTTGCTCTTCAAATTTAGATGAGCATCGGTCATAACCTACCTCCCGTCGTCCGGGAGATGTAAGTTTGATCTCCATTACGTACCAATGTTGGGTAGGGAGGCTTGATATCCTTCGTGGGGATGTATTTGAGTTGTTGATGATAATAAAATGGGCTTAACATATTCATGCATAGCGATCGCCATGGTAGTAACTGAAATAGCTGTCTAAAGTAAAACTCTTTTTAATTATATCCATTTTAAAGAAAATAGATAAATTGAAATAGGTTTATATCCAAGAATGTATCAGGAAATAACACACTACCATGGCGGTCTGTGCGTGCATTGTGTGCGTTTGTAACTATGTATAATATGTCGTGGCCATATCGTAGAATTGATCGGCAATTAATGTAATAATTTTACGATATGATCAAATAATCTTGACCATTTCATGAAGTAGCTGCGTTTTTAGTTGAACATATCGACAAACGATTTCTTATCAATGATCTGGCCAATGGATAGTGAAAATTTCATGAAATGTGGTCAATTCTACGATATGGCCACGACATATATATCATGACCACATCTTTTATGCCTCGTTTATATATAACTTATAACTAATATATAACACAGAGCATAAATAAATTCACTTTTGCATTTATAATTATAACGCAGTTTCCAAATTTAGAAATTAAATGCGTTTGAAATATTACTAAAATAAAACGTATTACCATTATTTGCTAGTGATAGATTAACAACACCGTAATATAGGTAAATATGATAGGTTTCTAGCTTGTTTCCGTTTAGATGTCTAAAAGTAGCTTAAAGAGGTTATTGACTTTGGGTTAATTGCTCTTTCTCATTCAATACACAAGCTTAAATGCTATCAGAGGTAACACACCTCTAATTCCCCAGCCGCTAAATTCAAATTATTTATCTTATTAAGGATGATAAAGGCTTATAAATTTCACAGCTTTATCATGTTGTTCTGTTATAAAACTCGAAAGAAACTAATTTTAATTTTACACTCAGCTTAACAGAATAAGTTTTCTCTACAGAAAATTCTTGTTTGACTGGAGGTGTGTTTGAATTGGAGTAGCCATAGACAATTGAAGTGAGATGGACTATGCTAAAGTATTTTAACAGCAAGTTTGCTCTTATCCATGACACTTTTCTTTTTATCGATATTAAAGACTGTTTTTAACTTAACTATTTAAATTTTATTTTGTAAATTCATAATATTAATAAAAAGAAAAACTATGTTACCAAATTTTTACATTACGATGTTACGGAAACGGTTACCCTACGCCGCTGACTTGGTCTTCCACCTCAGAGGGTTGGAGGTTGACGTCGGGCAGCAAAACACTTAACAAATTTTTTATCAATAAGAAAATTCGAAAGAAACTTATTCGTTGGCAAGACAAGTAATGGCTGGCTTACACTTATTAAGTTGTCAAGTAGTAAGTAAATTTTAACTAAATTTTAAGCGACTTTATTTTAAGTAACGGCCGGTTTACACGCATTAAGTTGTCAAGTAGTAAGTGCGCGCTAAATTTTAACTTGTAACTTACTACTAAATTCGTTGTTTACACGCATTAAGTCGCTTAAAATTTAGTTTACCACTTGACAACTTAATACGTGTAAACCAGCCATAAGAGACAAGAGAGAGAAGAGTCTTTACTTATAGAAAAATTATGTCTGTGGTAGCAGCTGACATGAAAAGTAGGTCAGTCGAGTGCAAACGTGGATGGCTCGGGGCGCGAAGAGTTTCGGTAACGATGACTTGTAAGAGCCTTTTGGCATCGTCGAGCCGGATGAGATCGTTGATATTTGTAGACTCTTGACTTTGTTACTTGCGATATACAGCTGACCAATCCTTTAAAAAAATCTCAGTGTTTAAACTATAATTGATTTGATTCGATTGTTTGAGTAGCTTCGATATATCAACGTCCCGTTACAGTCCACTGCTCGACTATGAGCCTCCTCTACTTAGTGGAGGGTTTTGCCATAATCTCCACGCTTGGCAGGCGGATTGGAGATCGCAGATTAAAAGGTTACTGTATCAGAGAGCGCCGCTGCCCGTTCCCTGTTCAATGTGTAGTCCCTAAGTCGCCTCTTACGACACCCGCTTCGATATATAATTAGCATTAATTTTGTAATTGACAATAATTTATTTAAAAAAGCAAACTCAAAACATGCGACGACTGTGGAGTTTCTTCGGTTTCTTCTCCACAGATTCCGCCATTGTGTTAGTGAACACACCCAAAAAGTGATGTAATAACATCCTATGGAAATAAATAATTTTTTATTTTGTTTTCTTTCATAAGGGTTCCTTGTTGACTACGGAACCCTAAAAACGAACGAAAAAGAGTAAGATTGAAAAAAGAAAACAAACGAAATATAAAACCTGACACCACATCATTTTGTGGAAAATCTTAAAAAATGTAGCTGAAATTGAATTTATCTAAGGGCACAGCTAAGGGTCTAACATTAAGTTTCGTTATTGGTTTATCAATGTGTGCACAGGCCTCATAAAGGTCAGTCTAGCATGTGACATATGCCTCTTTAGCACGATTTAAGGGTTCGTGATAAAGAGAACCCTCAGTAACTTCTTTAAGATTCATATTATGTATATATTTCAGAAAAACTTCTTTTACTTGGGTATTTCGGAATGTTATATTGTAATTTCAAAGTATAATCGATTTCAAGTCATTTTGTAGTTAGAGGGCAGTGGATGACTTGGTGAAAGTTGATGGGCGTCGGTCGGTGGTTGCAAGTAGTACAGGAGCGTTCACTTTGGAAACCTATACGGGAAGCCTATGTTCAACAGTGGAAGTCTTCCGGCTGAGATGATGAAGAGGGCAAAAGGTAGACCGACGACCTGGTGAAGGTCACGGGAAGCCCCTGGATGCAGGCACAGAAGGACCAGTCGTTGTGCAGATCCTTGAGAGGCCTTTTCTCCAGTAGTAGATGACTTTCAGCTAATTGATGATGATAATGATGATGAACAATTAATTTAATTATTTTATTACAATTTTTTTTTTCCCTCTTACTAAATGTTTGAAGTAAGTTTAATATTATTAATCAATTGAAAGAGTCTTACCTAAAGTGATTTTCCTTCTGAATAAAAAAAAAAACTAAAAAACACGCTTTTAAAGCACATCAAACTAAAAAGTGTAAAATAGTTCTTAATATAAGCTGAAAACAATAATGAACGAAAAATACTAGTATTATTTTGAAAGTTAACTAGTAGACTAGTTTTCACTTTTTAGTTTGATGTACTGTGAAAGCGTATATTTTTTTTGTTTTTTTTTTTCAAATTATTGTATTGTCACCGGTTCTTGATAAGTGTACAAAGTTTCAATTAAATCTGTCCGTTTAAAGTGGGTCAAAATCATGTCCAAACAAACGAGTCGGTTACATACAAGCATACAAACATACAAGCATACATACAAACATACACGTGAAGCTAATAAAAGCGTGTTAAAAACTGATTATTTTGAACATTGATCGTATCAATCTGTAAGTTGTTTTTTTCCTACACCTACTTTCAACTCTGATTTCACTTTCATGGAGTAGTCGCACATGGTAATTTTTTACTTTACTGTATCGCAGAGGGTGAAAAATGAAGCAGGCATGGGTCGTTTCATCCACTATTCACAAAGTGTGTTGATTTTCAACGCTAGGTGTTGGTGTTGCATGAATTATTCATTATTACGTCGTCTTATTTACGTAACCAAATTGGGCGCAATGACTATAGGTATAAGCTTTTTTTTATGAGTTTACTTAAGTAGGTAAAGCTCGATTAAGGAGTAAATGTTTGTACTTAAAATACGAAACAGCTGGCCATGACCTTTAAAAAAAAAGTTATATTGCTTAAATATCGTATTCTGAAAAAATGTATACAAAAAGCTTATTACGAAATCATTCTATAAGATATTTTTCATAATCAATAATTTGTATATATATATACGAGTACATATATTTTTAATGTCGTTCTATGGCAAAAACTTGTTAAAACATATTTTTGGAGAATTTTGTCTTCAAAGATTAGGTTCCCATTTCTTATTCATGGGTTTATGATTACGGCTTTAAATGATTACGGCTTCTTGAGCTTTGCTTGTACATAGTAACTATAATAATTCTCTATGGTGTTATTGAATTACATTAATAGAAAACGGCTTCATAGCGTGCTTGGAGCACGACATCAGCAACACCATTCTAAGCAATTCACAGAAGGAAACCTTAGAATAGAATAGAATATACTTTATTGCACAAAGAAACACACACAAAAGAAAAATGCACACAAGAAGCACCACGTACTTAAAGGCGGCCTCATTGCTAAAGTAAAATAAATAAAATAAAAAAGCTTTATTAATTCCTAACACTATTAAAATGTTCATCTACCCATATTTATGAAAATGTATTAGTATGTGTAATGTGTTAATACACAAACTAACAATATTTATAAATTGTTTACTTAATACTAACCATACCTAATAATACATTTTCATAAATATAGGTAGATGAACTATAACTATTAAGTTTTCGTACAAGGACCGCTTCTTGCGGTGAAAGCCTCCTCCAACTGTGCCCAAGAATGCCCAAGAGTCCCTTTCTCTTGCTATTGGAGCAGAATTGCTAAGGTAGCAATATCTAATTATCATAATTAGCTTGCTGTCCACCCGTGACTAAGCTTGAGTTGTGTAATATGTTTCCAGTAGGAAAAATATAACAATAATAAACCTGCACCCTCCTGCGAAGAAATTCAAAGGCTGTGTGTGAAGTCAACCAACCCGCACTGGGCCAGCGTGGTCGACTAAGGCCTAATCGCCCTAATTCAGGTTAGGCTCGAGCCCCTTAGTGGGAACGTATATGAGCTGTTGATAATATGGCTGACCTACTGCCGGAAGATTTTCCATTATTTAGCTAATAATTTACATACAGATTATTTTTTACAATTATCGCTTGTACCAGGTATTTGCACCTGTCCAACCCCAACTTTTCTATATAGCATTCGTACCCATATTGACATTTTCCCTAAGGGTCCCTACGTGAGCTCAATATTCAAAACGAATGATGTTGTGAATCTGTTTCCCCGCCAATTTCCCTAAATTCAGGGAAAGTTTGCATCAAGTTTAATACGAAATGTAAATTCGGTTTGTGCGATTTCAATTTCGGTTTCTTAGCAAACGAGTACAATAGATACTATTGGTTGTTCGAATGAATCTCTTTTGCCCGTTTTGGGGGTATTGTTTCAAATACCGAGGCTTAGAGATTGAAAATTGTTTGTGACCATCTTTGGAAGAATTTTGTTGCAATCGAATAAATTGGGTCATACTTTTAATCTTGTACGAGTATATACCTACTTACACCCACTAAAGGCATTGACACTTGTTCATTTGACTGTACCGTGCAATCTCGCAGAATCGATGCTACTGGACTGATGCTACTGGATGTCAACGGATTCGACGCTACCGGAACTTGATGTACTTGAAATAATTCAGTATTTTAAAATATAAAAAAAAAACAACAAAAATTTTATCTTATCTAACACAAACTTGTATGTGTTTTAGATATTAAAACTAATTATCATCGATTTGAATGACTCAATCATTACTAAAATTAAAATAAACTTCATGAAATATATGTCCTTTTCTGACTTGCAGCAATATAGTGGACTGAAGGTTAAGAATTTAATTAACATTAAGAATACCACACGTCAACTAAAATACTAAACTCGTAAAGAAAGCTTCGATCGTCATCATCATTACCGAAAGTTGTCTAAAATCCCGCGAATTTTCACAATCTTTAAATTCCACGCATACTTGTGCAGGATTCCTCACGTAAGAAGACCTAATACATAAATCGTAAAAGGTTTAAAACGCGTAAGTAAATAATAAAGTAACAAAAAAGAAATACTGGTCAGCTAAACTGTTTGTAAAATACGCAACAGTCATGCAACCCTAAAAATAAAATGAAGGTTCAAAACTGTATAAGTAGCTAATAATCAGTTCTTCAAGCTTACATTAAACCAATCTAACAATTACTTACAACACAACTTTCGTACTCACCTATTCATAGTTAGCTACAGCGCAGCGTGTTCATAAAGTAGTACTACTCACGCAACCCAAGGAAGATCGATTGCCAGAATGCTGATCAAATAGTGAAACATTTTTACCAAGGCCGCGATCCTAAGTGAGTTAGGGCGTGCACACACTGTGCCCGCAGTATCAATAAATATTGCTCTACACTATAAATAACTGTAAGTTGCCCGTTTCTTGCGGGATTTAAGATCGTTTCAGCGTTTTGCGTGCAATATACAATGCGCTGAATGTGTCTCGCACTTGTTGTAGCAAAAACCGTAGCCATGTAGCTGTTTGCTACGACACGTCGCGTCGTAGCGCAGTGAGAGTGAGGGTAATGTTCTAAAAATATTTACTTCTTGTTTTTTTGAATCAAATTAAGTTTACTAGTATCTACTCTTATTTGAGTTTTACTTAAGGTTAGACATGCACAACGTAGTTGATTAAATACTTACATATGAATGTTGGTAACATTTAGTTGTGGTTTTATCTTGGTCCCGTAAGAATTAAAAAATGTTGTTGATCCTCATGGTAGTCGAGCTATCAGCTTACGGCATCTGTAAATGACTGACAAAAGCTGACGATAGACAAAAGTCGTGTGACAGTTATCGTAACCGTTGTCATCGCTCATCTTTGGAAGCCGTTGGCCATCATCGCCGTCACCGTCAGTCGTCAATCACGACCTATGTAAATCTATCTTAAGGTCGAAATACAAGGTGTAAATAAATTAGCTGACACTATTTTAAAGGATCAACCTACCCATGAAACTGAACAACTTTCCCCAAGAAACATGGGCTGTCGGTGGACAAAAAAGTTGTCTCTTTCATACAATACCGCGCGGCCAGCTAAACAATTTACTATAGAAGATGCATATTTTTTGTCGTCCGACAGCCCATGTTTCATGGGTAAATTTATCCTTTAAAAAATAGTGTCAGCTAATTTACTTACACTTTATATATGTACGCTTGACCGAGCGCCCTGGTTGCGAAGCGTGAAATTGCAAGACGTGTGCCTTTTAAAAAATGTAATAACGAATAGTGATGTAAAACAAAACTAAAAAAAAAAAAAAATCGACTTTTGATATCTCACGGCAAAGCAGCCGCCCGGTCGCATCGAGCCTTAAAGCAGCGTTAACCAAACAAGTTGCGTATCGGACAGCTTACAAGCATATTTACTAAGCACTTAGTTCTCCTAGTTTTCTAAACCGTAGGGCTGGCACAGTTTTTGTCACCCTGTCCCCGGCTTAGTGTGTTCTTGTAGCTGTCACCGCCCGTGTCGCTCGCACTCAGCCGTCGCACCCAATTTGCTTATGTAAATACGCAGTTTCCGTTCTGACCTGAATTATTCAACACGCCGAACGTTTGACTCCCAGTTTTCAAAATCAACACAAAACGGGAAGCACACACAAATACAAAGGAATTGAAATTATAAAACTTTCTCCTGTTACAATAATACGCTGGTATTGAAATACGCTGGTATGAAGTACTGATTAGAAATATAGTCGACAAAAGAAAAGTTCTGTTTACGGATACAGATGCATTTTATACTATTCATAAACAAAAAATAAATTTTACAATCATCATCAACAGCTCATATACATCCTCACCGAGAGGCTCGAGCCTACCCTGAAGTAAGGCGATTAGGCCTTAGTCGACTACGCTGGCCCAGTGCGGGTTGGTCGACTTCACACAAAACCTTTTGAATTTCTTCGCAGGAGTGTGCAGACTTCATCACGATGTTTTCCTTCACCGTAAGAGCGTCGAATAAACTTACATATGAATTAAAAATTTGAAAACATTTTGGTACGTGGTGGGGATCAAACCCGCGTCTCTCGGACGGGAGGCAGTGGCCCTAGCAACTACACCACCGACGCTCTCAATTTTAGAAACGAATCAGGAAAAGTTTACCTTTTATATCATGTTTCAATTCATCTCTTCATTCGGTCTACCTAAATTGTTGGTGCGTTGTTTTGAAAAGTGGATTGATTGATTTCACATACGTTTTATGTATCATGAAGATAGATGACATATCTAGTATGTATAATTTGTAAATTTACATTCGCCTTTATTACTTATCATATTTGTAAAAACCTGTATATAAGGTTCTTTTGCCAAACTTTGTATAAGCATGTGTAAAAAAATAAGAAGAAACTAGAAATAGGTCTTTTTATTATAAAATACACAAATACCCTCTGCATGTTAAGTTAGCCACTTCAAAGGTTGCTATAACATTATCGACAATTTTAACATCAACGTGACATTGTCTGTTTCAAAATAAGTAGTTAACAAAGATTTTCTGGAACAAATACGTCAATAGAAATAAGCCTTATGTCATCATAATCATCATCATCATCATCTCGGCTTAAAGAAGTCCTCTGCTGGACAAAGGCCTGCATAGAATCTCCACAATGATTACGCTTCAGCGGCTTCCATCGTCGGTCTACCTTGCATTATTTACTTAGGTAGCGGTGATGACACTTTAAATTAAGTAACAAATTCGAACAACATTGATGCACATGGGTTGTTAAATTAATACTGCAACAACAATGAACGATTAGAATCCGATACTTAGGAAAGTGCAATCGTTGCTCTTTTAACACGTTTTTATTAACTCACTTTCTTGTCTGTCTGTTTGTTGGTTCTTCGGTCCGAATCTTGCAACCCATTTTTAGAGCACTTGCTGTCGTTCGATTGTGCTGAGATTTGGTACACTTATGTAACCTCGGTGACAATGCAATATTATGACACCATGGAGCTGGTCTGATGATGGAGCCGGAAGGTGGCCATAGGAACTTCTAAAATACACAACACAACCTCGTCGTGTTTGGACTCATTGGATTTGTCTTGACAAGATCTTTAGTCATACGTGATGTCCAAGGTCTCATGATGGAGCCGGAAGGTGGCTATAGGAACTTCTAAAATGCACAACACAACCTCGTCGTGTTTGGACTCATTGGATTTGTCTTGACAAGATCTTTAGTCATACGTGATGTCCAGGGTCTCATGATGAAGCCGGAAGTTGGCCATAGGAACTCCTCAAAAACATAACATAATCTCGACGTATTTGGGGTCGTTGGTTTTGTTTTGACAAGATCTTTAATTAGGTATACGTGATGTCCAGGGTCTCATGATGGAGCCGGAAGGTGGCCATAGGAACTCCTCAAATACACAACATAACCTCGTCGTATTTGGGCTCGTTGGATTTGTCAAGACAAGATCTTTAGTCATACGTGATGTTCAGGGTCTCATGATGAAGCCGGAAGGTGGCCACAGGAATTCCTCAAATACCCCACATAACCTAGTCATGTTTGGGCCCGTTGGATTTGTTTTGTCTAGTTCTTGAGCCATATGTGATGTCCAGGATCTCATTATGGAACCAGAAGGTGGCCATAGGAACTCTCTCAACGTCGCAACATAACCTTGTCGTGTTCGGGCTCGTTGGATTTGTCTTGACAAGATCTTTAGTCATACGTGATGTCCAGGGTCTCATGGTGAGGCCGGAAGGTAATCTCATCGTAACAACATAATCTCGGCATGCTTGGGATTTTTAGTCTTAGCAATTTAGTCCTACGTGATGTTCAGGGCGTCTTGCAACATTTAAATACGCTAGACTAAAAAACACAAAATAATTATAAAGTAAAAAATATTTTTTTAACAACACGTTTTTACGCATTAAAAAGTATAAAATAATTTTTATTGAGATTTTTATTGGTGTAGTACTCTTGTAGGACTTAAAACGAAAAACGTGGGGTGCATGGAGTAGATTTTGAAGCATAACCGTGTTTCTCAAAAAACTATAGATTAGCCCTTTTATAAAAACAACATAAACATCTTCTAGGCGCGCGTGGTCCATCTTTCACCTTATAATGCATTTCCATCAGCTAGAATAATGGTCAAACGCAAGTCTTTCCAATAATAAAAAACACAGCAATTGAATTGCACTGCAAATAATATACTAATAATAACTATTTGTAAGTTTTCAAGACATAACACATAACAACCCCTGGCACTCAAAAGATTTAGAAGACATTTATTCATTGTCATTACATTAACAATATGTTATGTATCAATAAGTAGCACAGACAGACATGAAAATAAGTAAGATAATGAAAAGGTTACAGCGTCAGCTATGCTGTTTTTCAGCCATCACCTCGTTCTCTACTTCTTAGAATATCTATTCCATGCACCCCACGTTTTTCGTTTTAAATCCTATAAGAGTACTACACCAATAAAAATCTCAATTAAAATTATTTTATACTTTTTAATGCGTAAAAACGTGTTGTTAAAAAAATATTTTTTACTTTATAATAATTTTTCTTGAATATGTTTTTTTACCCAGAATGTCTAAAGAATTTGTAAGACCACATTATCATTATACGAGGCTGATTGATAAGTTTCCGAAACGACAAAGAAAAACTTTAAAAATCTATTTAAAATAAATTTATTTCTCAACGTAGTTTCCTTCTACCTCGATGCATTTAGTCTAGCGCTTCTCCAATGCCGTTACACCAGTTTGATAAAATGTTTTCTCCAACCCCTCAAAATACTCGTCCACGGCAACAATGACTTCTTCATTTGATGAAAATCTCTGGCCACCTAACCATTTCTTCAGGTTTGGGAATAAGTGGAAGTCACACGGGGCCAGATCCGGGGAATAGGGTGGATGCGGTAGCAATTCGAACCGCAATTCATGGAGTTTGGCGACTGCACCATTGACGTGTGTGCAGGTGCGTTGTCATGGTGGAACAAAACTTTTTTCTGGGCCAAATGTGGTCGTTTTTTCTGGATTTCTTCACTTAATTTTTGCAGCAAGCTTGCGTAGTACTCTCCATTTATTGTTTTTCCTTTTTGCAGATAATCCACTAAAATAATCCCTTAAGCATCCCAAAAAACAGTCGCCATCACTTTGCCGGCCGACAAAACCGTTTTTGCTTTCTTCGGCGCAGGTCTTCCGCTCTCAGTCCACTGCTTAGATTGTTCTTTTGTCTCGGGAGTATAATGATGTATCCAGGTTTCATCGACTGTTACATAACGCCGCGAAAACTCGTTAGGATCTCGGTTAAACAGCGCCAAACAATCCGATGAATCGTCCACTCGACGTTGCTTTTGGTCAACAGTGAGCAAACGCGGCACCCATCGCGCGCAAAGCTTTTTCATTCCCAAATGTTGGTGCAAAATATTAAAAACGCATTCAGATGAAATGCTCACCATCTCTGCTATCTCTCGCAACGTCAAGCGCCGATCATTCAATACAATTTTGTGAATTTTTTTGATCATGTCCGGATTCGTGACTTCATTTGGACGGCCAGACCTGTGGGCGTCTTCGCAGCTCTGTCTTCCACGTTTAAAATCAGTTACCCAGGTGTGAATTGTACTCAATGCAGGAGCAGAATTACCTAAAACACTGTCTAGCTTGGTTTTAATCTGGGTTGCTGTTTTCTGTTTTAAAACGTAAAACTTTATCACCGCACGAATTTCGTTTCTTTCCATTGTTAAGAAAATTTACGACAGAGAAAGTTCTATGTCCTATCAAACAAATTCCACCAGTTCGATTAAATTCAAATTTGGCGTTCTATTTTCAAAAAGATGCCAAAATATAATGTAATATTTTTTTTTTGCGTATCATTTTTTTAAGTTCGTCGTTTCGGCCAGTTATCAATCAGCCCAGGTAATGTAAATTTTTACATCGAGCCGAAACAAAAGTAAATAAAATTTAGTAAAATATGATACAAAATAAATTGATATTTGAATTTAAGTATTTGATTGCTTGTTACATAAACAATTCAAAGAAAACGTTACTTACTTCACAAATTATACGAAATAAACTCAAGCGTATTGTTCGATGTTAAGTATCTACTTTGGTCTACTTCAATAAACAAAGGCATATTGTTCCCTGTTCCATCGAGTAAAACTGTAAAAATACAGTCTTTATTATTTGTTAGCATCTACCTCATAAAAATCAACTCATTATTGCACAGTGATACCGACATTTTCTCTCGCAACAAAAGATAGTGAAGTGTTTAAGTGTTTGCAAGCTTTCCAATATCAATAGCAGAAGCATAACGAGTCCCGCCGTTGTACTGAGTCGCAACGTGTAACCAGGCCATAAAATATTAAAAAAAAAGAAAAAAAAATACGGCTACATGAAAAATTACGAAGGAACAATGCCTTCACTCATTCGCTCGCTCTTCCGGACGTGAATTGGCAGATGACGTTTTTCACGAGCCTACAGACAGAATTTTTGAGCCAATGTGACGATTTCAATGTGTATGAAAATTAAATGAGAGTTGCCGAAACATGGAAATAATTGCTGGATTCCGGAGGTCCAAAATAAAAAAAACAGAAGCAGTTATCCGGAGTCTTTGAGTCTTTGTTAGTAAAGAATAATGTTTTCGATGAAAAACGTCAGACACTTTACATTTAATGTGAGTCAAGTTTAAAGAAATGTAATTATAGCCGTATAATTAAACAACTTTTCACAGGTAAATAGATACAAACTTAAAAAATATTACTACTACCTTTTATACAATACAATATAAATATACATACTTTATTGATACAAAAAAACATAAAAAATACAGAACAAGACAACCCTTTAGACTTATTTTCTTTTATACTTATTAAATAGAACGATTCAATTAGTAAAAAAAAAACAGTCACAAAAAAACACTTCAACCATCGCGTCCCCGCCAGACATGGTGCCCAGGATACTGGCAGCATTTCCCCTCTGAATTACTAGACTGATTCTTTGAGCCAGGAAGCTTCCAGCCCTGCGGTCGCCAGTTTAGTCTAGATGAGGCGCGCCGAAAGGTTCTTTAAAAGATAAACTACCTATATCTAATGCAAACAACCTTTTTAGGCACAATAGTGACTGCAATACAAATATACTACTATTTAAAAAAAGATTAAGCGACTTATAGAAAAAAAAACAAGCCAATAATATTAATGTTTTCAATTGTGGATTACATAAATCACTAATAACACTACCACCGGGCTATTACCACGATTTTGATTTAAAATAAACTTTTTAATGAACTTACTGATATTTCGATTGCAATAGGCATGATCACAGCAACAACAACAAACGCGAAAACCTAAAGGTGTTCACATAAAATATCACTGTTGGCATGTTCAATGAAAAGAGTGCAATTGTATGCATTCTGTGGAATTACTAATTACATACGCCTCTCACCAATGAAGTATGTATGACACACCTTCAAACTGCTAATCCAAAATAAACCCGTGTACACAAACCATGGGCCCTTATTAAGTAAACAAGATTATTTAATCAATACCATACCATCACTCCATCTCTCAAGGATAGGCCCCTTCTAGAGTCATATAATCTTGGACCGGCTTAATATGAAAAGCCACAGAAATTGAAGTGTTATAGAATGGGCAAACTATACAATATAATACAAATATACTACAAAACAACGTGCTTGTGTAATAACAAAATCCTTACTATAATTATATAATTATAAATACGAAAGCATCTTTGTCTGTCTGTCTTTAATGCTTCCACAGCTAAACCACTGTAGCGAGGCATTCGTCCTCTTTCCTGTTTTATGATTGCCAACTTTTCTTGCTGGCAGTTTTATCTTTCATTTTAAATTCGTTTTCAAATTTAGATTTCTTATTGTTTTTTATCTTCCAAATTCTTCACTTCATGTCCTGATCTCCAACAGTGAAAAGCTTATCCTTGTTACTATTTTTCCAGTTTTATAATATACATAAATAAATACCTTTTCTTCGGACTGAACCCTGGTTTTTGCTACGCTTTATATTACTATCCTCCACAACTTCGTGGCGGCTGCTGGGCCACACCACTAAAACGAATTTGTCAAAATTTGGTGCAAAAATATTTTGGTACTCAACAGCGGACACGGGCTACTATTTACCGCGGGAAAAGTCTTATTCCTACGATGTAACACTACCCCAATAAGATTACTAAACACATTTTCGGTCATGTTGGAGAAAAAAGTTTTTTTTTTTTTTTATGATTAAAATGATGTATTAATTACAAGTGACAATTTCAAAGTGGTTAAAGTATTCCACAGCATGGATTCGAAGTGTCATTTCTGTCTAGATAGTTCCACTAATTTCTGTGGAAGGGACGAATGTATTGTATTAGGTGATGTGTCGGGAACCCTTTGCACAGGATTAGGGTATGACGAGTAGTCGTTAATTTCTCCCTTAGTGAAGCAGCTGAACTTACGGAGTTCATCAATTTTCCTATTCTCTACCTTCCATAATCTAGATAAAGTGTTTAGTTTTAATTAAGCACCTTGTTAGATATTCATGATGCAGACTTGGAATTCTATAGAATTCACTAGGGTGAAAGCAAGGATCCTGTGATGTTTAAATTTAATGCAAAATTTAGGCTAACTCATATAAGCTATATTGGCCCCGATTCACACAGTCATGCTCTAATCCTAATTTAAAAATTTAGCTATCCTTTTCGTTTTTATGAACAATGAAATAAAAATGAATGATAACCTAAAATAAAGGCGTAGCTGTTAGATTAAGAGATTTTTAAGTTGCATGTTTTAAGTGCTCTCTAAAATTGTGCAATTGATGTTTGACAGCTCTAATATTAGAATGGCCTTCTCTTGTCCCTTTTTCTAATCTTTTAAAGGTGAAACAAAACGGACGAATTAAGAATTAGAGCGTGACAATGAGAATTAGCCTCATTGTTTATCTGTTTTTAAACTGTATACTAGGGTTCTACTAACAACGCAATTCACTGTACAACTGTACAAAGAGCTTCTTTTCCATTGAATTGGCTGCATATCTTTTTGTTGTATAGGAGGTTGTATAGTGAGTGGAAACTATTATTGGTAAAAAACTTTGAAAAAAAAATTGTTTACCTAGATACCTGAATAAACAAGTAAGCCATTTAACCATTTTTCTTGATTTTTTCTTGCGCGGCCCAATAAAAAAAGGTTACCCCTTTCCAAGGACAAGTGTTACATGTTATTCACTTTAGTAGTATTTTGAATTGATATTATACCTGAAAATAACCAGCCAAGCATGTATTGGGTCACGCAAAGTGTAGGGTTCCGTAGTTTTCTCATCATCAAGACAGTTAAAGTTCAGTTGCTGGGCGCCAGTTGATGCAAGTAGCGCAGGACCGTTCACGGTGGAAACCTATGGGGGAGGCCTATGTTCAGCAGTGGACGTTTTCCGGCTGTGATTTGGTCTATTATTCGTTAACCTGTAAAATGCACTACTACCATGAATTTTTTCACATTTCTAAATACAATAGTTTCGCTGGCAGGGGGGGTGACTCTAACAAAAATGAGTACTTTAAAACGAAATATTTCTGAAGCGAACACTAGCATTGAAACATGTTTTTGCAAACCCCCATTATTTAAAAAAACTATCCAATGACACCTCATACTATGGGGTAGTTAAAAAAAAATAACCTCTCACTTTAAGTATACCAGAGAAACCCTAAAAAAATGTTTTTAGATTTTATTGTACAGCTTATATTATTATATTATATGATTGATTATATTATATCCATGACAAGTTACGACTATCTATTACTAAGAGTCTCTGAGCTAACCCGCGGACAGACAGACAGATGAACATGGCAAAACTATAAGGGTTCCTTGTTGACTACAGAACCCTAAAAAAGAAATTTTAAGAGCAGTTGTAACCAATGTGTCATGAATTATCTTACCATCCCGTCAAGTGGAGCGGAGATACAAAAAAATCCAGATAACTTTGCAAGTCACCGTCTGGTCGTTTGTCAAATAATGTCCAACTGTGTTTTTGCTGCATATAAACTGTTTTACCTTTAAAATAAGGCTGGAAGTGGTGTGGCCAGGTGTTCAAGTAATTTGGTGCAATGCCAAGCCTTGTGTCATTGTGGCCTGAAAATACGACGTAGAGTGCATGCAGGAAAATGTAGTGCTCTACGTAATGTATGGTGCACGATTTTTGCGCTCAGATCGAATGACATTTTAATAGAACTTTACTGTCTGTGCTACGTTCCAATGTGAATATACGGCGCGTTCGTGTAACTGTTTTTTATATAATAGGTATGTTTTTGGTGACAGATTGCATTTGCATTTTACTACCAGCCAGCAAATACATATTGAGATACGGTGTCTGTGGTGGTTTATGAGTGCTTGGCAAAATTGACGGGATATTTTTGCCTCATGCTTGTGTACTGCATGTATGTACAGACATATTTTCTTTGGTACGGAGTTTGGAACAGAGTTTAGAGGCAAACTTGAGAAAATTACTGTCACATTTAAAGGCAGTGGAGAGGTTATAATACAATAATAGTTCTATTAGCATTTTTTTATCTTCTTTTAGAATGGTGCAGAATGAAAAAGTAATTTTGTAGAATTTGTATTGTTTTTCATGTTGTTACCTGTTTTCTCACAAGTGTATTGAAAAACGTCGTACAACACAGGGATCTTAGGTTTTATAAGCGTTAAGCAGCCATAACTCTTTCCGCAACCTGTAGATAGATACGCTAAGATAAGTTTATTAATATTAAAATTTTGTAGAGCATGATTTTGTCTGAAAGAAATCTAATACTATCGTCTTTGTCGGTCGTTGAAGAGATTTATTTAACTTAAAAAAAAAAGTGTTAGTTTGCAGAACATTTAACTGTTTGAATAATATAATTTAAATGTTCTGCAAACTGTCATTTTTCATATTATGAAGATCAGACACAATCACTTAAAACCTTCTTTGTTAAAAAAAAATAGGCAGGTGAAAGGACATGTCTACACTAATATTAAAACTTCGTTTGTCCAAAAAATCTAAAAGAAAAGCACGCAACCAAAGCCGTGACACGTGAACAAAAAGTTTTTTTTTGTTCGAATATCGGATCGCCGCAAAAGTTCCAGTGCAATGAAAAAAAATGCCAGTTACATTTTGCCGTGTAGAAAGATAAATAAACCCACCCTGGGCCGTTTAAATTTTATATAAAACCTTTTCTACGCAAGAACCTATTTGTAACTACAAAAACGTACAAATAAAATAATAACTGAGTTTTTAGAATAAATAAATCACAGACACAACATCTAAAGGTCTTAGTAACCGGACCATAAAACTTAAAAAAAAAACATAACCATAGAACTCCAACGAATGCTGAAAATACTCGTAATAAACTCCGTCGATTAGACCAGTGGGTTATTTGTAGCATAATATACTTAACAAAAATTCTAATTTCAAAATCTGCGATACGAATTATTTAAACACGAGAAATAGGCGTAAGCATTTAGCCCAGCCCATATTCAAATAAAATAAAAAACTGAGTTTTCCATTCGTTTAATTTCACTCAAAGTCTGGCATGATTGATTTCCTCGGATTACCTTTACCTCACTGATCCCATCTTCCCCGAATCAAGTTGTATCCGTTATTGAAGCATATTGCCACTTGAAACCAGTGATACTATGGCACAATACGTTAATACCCGAGTGCGGAGAATCTGTACAGAATATACTGCAGCCCCTTTGTGCTGTGATGTAAGAGAATAATGCAGATAATGATATCGTTTGATAAAATGAGCTTTGTGTGTATTTGTATTACTTATCTGGAATATCATTCGAATAATACCAATTCCAAACTGAAATGTTATGAACTATAATGGTCTCTTCTCAGACCGATATAATAAGCGCGTTGAAGTTAAATGCCTATTAAATGCCTATTTATTAAAAATATATAATAACTATGAACTTCGTATTCTGACTTTATTAAAGAGCGAACTTTCGTTAATTTTTATGTTTCCTACACCAACACCAACTTTACTTGTTTCTTGCGTTGTTGCTAACAAATTTTGAGAAGGCGATTTTGTCTAACAAAGAAGCTGCTGGTTTTATATCACACATTACTTGCAAAAAATATACAAAATGTAAATCTGAATACAATCTGGAAGTAGGTATTTAATGTATCAATTTAAACAGATTGTAATATTTCTAGAAGTTGCTTAAGCAGGGATCAGATAGCTCAATTTGGATAAGATTAATAGATAGCTAGGAAATCGATAATGATCGTTCAGAAAAATATATTATTTATATCCATCGGAAATTCAAATAACCAAGGCACAAAGGGACACCCCTTAATGGAATAAATAAAAAAATCGTTTCATCCCAAACTCTTAAGAGGAAAATATTATAAGGAACGCAATGTGAGTTATGAGGCGTAACTTCTCAAAGTTCAGCGGAAGACCTACTTTGTGGTGGCGAATTTAAACGGTTTGACTTTATCCCTTGTGAAGCTTTTTTGCTTCCCCTAATGTTTGAGTGTTTGAGTTATCATCTTACAATGTGTATCTTTTCAAGTGGGGTTCCCTCAAACATCAATGTTGAGTTGAAAGACACTAAACAGTAAACATACCTCATTAACATCAACAGCTCATATACGTTCCCACCGAGGGGCTCGAGCCTACCCTGAAATATTGTGATTAGGCCTTAGCCGACCACGCTGGCCTAGTGCGGGTTGGTCGATTTCACACACAACCTTTGAATTTCTTCGCAGGAATGTGCAGGTTCCATCACAATGTTTTCCTTCACCGTAAGAGCGTCGAATAAACGTTATAATATGAATTCGGAATTAGTAAACCACACATTGGTCACGTACCGAACGGAAACGTCTCCTGAACGGAAGACAGCGGCCCTAGCCACTACATACACCACTGACGCTCTTGGTAATTTAAATATCATTGCAAAAATACAAATAAAATAAAATTGTGGGCACAAAATAATAGAATTGTATTTGTCTTATAAATTACCTAATACAATTAGGTACAGTTTGTAATTTTCAAATGAAATCTGGTGCTTGCAATTGTTGTGTACTGCTTACGGGATCAATAAAAAATTAAGGATGGTTTCCTTCGATCAACAATTGGTTTCAGACTAAATTACCTGATGAATATTTCAAATAAAGTGCTTAGAATTGGGTTAAATTATATATTTCTAGAAGACCTCTTAGGTCATTAGATACAAAATTTTAGGACTGTAACTGAAGTTCTAAATAGAAAAGATGTTGATGAAGAAGATGTCGATGTTGTTTTGATTACAGTCATACTTATTTTTTGTGTGAAAATTTCTTTGTTTCATTTACGCTTTGTTTTTGAAACTGGGAAATAATGCTTGATAGAAGGTTGTATAAGAAAGTAGGAGTAGGTTGAAATGCGTTTTTAGGGCGTCCATAAATTACCCTTTCCTGTGTCGCAGGCATTTAAAAATCCATCATTCCGGTATGGCAAGTCATCGCCGCACCATTTGTATGCCGTCAAAGGGAATGACAGTACGGTTATGCGAATCTAAAACAAAATTACTTAAATAGATTACCGCTTTTATACTTCGCTTGTGTTTAATACCCTTTTCGTGACGGTTTTTAAATTTGCTTGCTTTTCATACGCGTCTTTATGAAATGAGAATTAAAATGTACGCGGTAGTTTATTGTTTCCAGAAATACATTTTTCTTGCTTTTTTTCTAGGTATATAAGTACAGTGTAGAAAATAATGAATTTTCAGCTTTTAAAATTTGATACCTAAAGCAATGAAGTGGTTGTATAAAAAAAAGGTATTGCATAATTTCACATGATTAAGTTGTAATATTCCATTGAGTACAGCAACAGTGTTGTCGCTGATTGAGTAACAGTTTATTTATGGTTATGGTTTAAAAAGTATTAAAATAATTTTTCACGAAAATATCATTGTTAATGTCATTCATAAGAACAAACCAATCACTTTGTTTGATAATAAATTATTCATATCGAAATTTACGCTGCTCGTTCCACTCTAAATAACAACGAAAATAATTTGAATTTTCGACCATTCCTGTTAATCAACAATTCAAACACAAACCTATACATATTCAAGCATAGTAATTGGATTAAAACTTTTGCCTGATCACGTACTTTAAACTGGCATAATTCCTTGGAAATTAGCGTAAACGAAGTTCTAAGCAAACTCCTTAATTACTTGTCAAGTGAAATAAATTATTCAAAACAATTAGTGGATCAAACAACACCGGCAACACGGAACATGGACGCAGATGTTCTTATTAAAGTCTCTGTAACTTTTGTACCTAAGGTTTATTCTTCTTGTCGTCTTTGTCTCTAGTATGATGGACGACAGAGATAATATTACATAGGAAACAAAACTAAGAAAATTATATTGAAAAGTGAAAATCGTTGTAGCATAGGAGTTTTTTTTAATTCGGGATGTGGAGTACAAAACAGTAACTTTGTAAATGGTATAAAATATGTCTATTACAATAAAAAAAAACATGACGAACGAAAAACAAAAATAAGAAATTACTCATGGCGCTTTTTCAAACTTCGTATTCCAAGACATTAAAAAACTTCGCAAATCCCGAGACTGGTCTATAAGCATTCTCCGCGCTTCAAAATACAAGTCACATTTTATTGTAACCCACGCACTTAGCTATTTTATTAGGCAGATCACGTTCTACCTATGCGCATGAAGCGTCGCATTTTAGGTCGTAAAGAAATGGAGTGTAGAACTTACCCGCACTTATTTACTTTACTCTTTTTTTGTTTTAACAAAACTTTAAGATAAAAATATGATATAACATGTAAGAGCTTAAGTCTAACTAAAAGCACTTTTATGTACAGTCAGCTGACAAATTAGCTAACCCCCTCCCCCCCGCTTTCTTGGGTGTTTTGCTTTATTACTACTGTACGAGTAAATAAAATGTCATGAAAAATATAAATAATCACCTGAGAAAATCTCATCGGTTTCGTGCGGGGGCTCAGCTAATTCGTCAGCTGACTGTACAATAATCGTTTCTTGGGAAACAATAGCCGGTAAACAACTTCGAAGTCTTTTACTCTTTTTTAAGTACTTATGTCTCCCTTAAAAGGCTTGAACCTAACTTTAATGTCATTTTCCAATCATGTATATCAACTTTTATAAGCGACGGGCTCATGTTTGAGTACAATCGACTTCAAATAAAACTGCACTTTACTAAAGCCTTTTGAAAAATTCTACACAATTAAAAAAAAAACACACTATCAACATCAAACAATCACCAACCCCAAAAACCAATTACAAAGATGGATTACATTGGTGCGGCAATCGAACCCCAATTTGTGGAACGATATATTTTAATCCAGATTTACGCATGCTCCCCGACTAGGAAATAGGGCATGTCGAATGTGATTAATAATACAACACCGCAGTAAAACGAAACCGAAACTACAGGTTTGAATATTTTTATAGACTTCCGTACTTCGTGTCTGACAGTGCACGACTTACGACTTACGACGGACCGAAGATGACCAACGATAGTAACCGACGGCAGACGAAAGGTGCGTGACAGGTCCCGTTTGTATAAAAATGTATGGAGCCCTCAGAGGAACAATAGACGATGGCTTCGCTCCCGAGGCGACGCGCGTCAGAAATCTTTGATGGAGCCGCACTTCTAAGACTCGCATTTCTTAGCGGACTGCTAACGACAGACGGAAGATGACCGACTATAGCCAACGACAGACGTAAGGCGTGCGATAGGTCTCGTTTCTATGAAAACTCACGCACGGTCAACGAAGCTCCATAGATTTTCATATAAACGAGACCAATCGCGCGCCCTTCGTCTGTCGTCATCGGTAACCTGTAACGTGTCAGAGTCAGTCGTTGCGATCCGTCTGTTGCGGCTCTTAGAAGCCTACCTTAAGAAATATCGTCACATTTTGAATAATATCCATGGAAAATAAATTTAAATCGATAGCGTATTTTTTTATATTTTGACAACCTAGGATAAAGTAGTTTTCAATATTGAAGCCAAATTTCTGACGCGCGTCGCCTCGACGGAGCGAAGCGTCTTTTATTTCCTCTGAGATTGAAACCTATTAGATTTATAATATACAGGAGCTATCATACAACTGTCAGAACTGTGTCGCAGCATTTAAAATTTACCTCTAATAAGATTACAAACTTATATTAAATAATATAATAATAATGAAAATGAAACATTGCTTATTTTTCCACATCAAATACTTTAGAAAGAAAAAGGTGATGAATTAGATTGCAAATAAGATAAGATTCTTTATTTTCGATGAAACCAAATTGATATCGGTATGTAAATCATAATAAAATTATGCTTACGGTAAAATAAAATTCAAAAATATTCATTACAGTAGTATACAAATTTCCTAAAAATAGTAAACAATTTCACTATTTAACTAAGGATTATTATAGTGGGATACTGACTAAAAGGATGGTTAAATTTCTTGAAAACTCCTTCAGATCCATCCATTTCACTTGCACATATTATATTGCGGAATTCGACTAAACAAAACCTTTCGCGGTTGTATATAATTCTACCCATGAAACTGAACTACTTTTGTCATTGACTCAATCAGCTAAAACTTTGTATAAAAAGTGAATAAAAATGCTTTGTGCCATATCACCTATAAGTTCTAGAACAAAACTTGTTTTGACCACGTATCGCATTATTTTATTAATACCTCGTAGAACTCGATATAATTTATAATCTAAATTCAGCATGCAAGAGTTCCGCCGTCAATTTTCCAATAACGGCCGTAATGAACTGAGATAGTTCCTAACTAACCAAGTTCCTAACAAAAGATGTCAGGACGGGAACTTCATTTAGCAGAGGAGTCCGCCTATTAATACGACCATAATAGCATGACCCTTCATATTTCTACTTTATTTAGGACATGACTTCGTGTTCCAGAGAGACGATTTGTTCATTTTTGAAGCAAAATATTTGTTGGTTTTGATCGTGTTTTTTTAGATCATAGCGAATATTTCAAGCTGATATTATGGTAAATAATATACCACGCCTTTGCAGTTTTACAACTGCCTAAGCTCTTAAAGTATTTAAAGTCAAAATCGTGACATAGTGTGATAACGCAACTCCAAGGAAGATTATGTGTAAAAAATATAAAGTTTGGACCTCCCATACCACAATTGTCAGCTTCACACAGCTGCAGCACAAATTAGGTAGAGCGGCACGGGGTTATAGTGATGTTTTATTTCTACAATTTTATTTAAATAATGTTTATTTATAACTTTATTGAATTATTCAAATGGCGGGGCTAATGCCACGCGACATTCTCCACCGGCCAACAACAAGGGATATTCATGTGCAAAACCATCCTTAGAAAGTATAATTATACAAAATCATCAATAGGGTTACCGTTTAAAACACGACAAAATTATACAGAAGAGGAATAAGCAATGTTTAAAGCGAGACAAAGCTCTACAAAGAGCTTTATCCTACCCTGAAGCGACGCGTGGTCACGTTACCCATTATATCGAAAGAGTTTCACAGCCAATAAGGAGCATGTTAATATTCAATAGGGTGATTTTATAAGGAAAGTTTTCTCGTTAGTTCGACCGTCGCCGTGGCTGAGACGACGATACATGACTAGGGTACCGCCCGGCTGGTTTGGAGCTAGTGAGGGGACTGTTCAGAATCATGATAAGCTAGTTTTTTTTTTTTTTTTGGCGGTTGATTTGCAGTTGAAACTGGTGCCGTATCAAGTGTGCACTGACATTGGAGTTTCAACTACACTCTGCTACCAAGAAGATAAACAGTTATTTTTGGCTAAATCAAACACCCTACGTCTCTGAATTTAGGTGTAAATAGCAGAAGTCAATTAGCGAGTACAATTTTACAGATTAAAACCAAGTGACCACATGAAATTTTATCTGTCTACACTTAATAAGGACACTAATGAAATTCTTTTGTCAATATAAAGGTACTAGAATATAAGTAAAAAAAATAAAATATTAATACCAATTAATAAATTTTAAAATCTTACCTAAATTAAATTGATTTGAAACTCGTTGGCAACTGTACGTGTATTTTTTCCCCATCACTATACCAGCGTAGTCACAGGACGTGGTACAAGCGGTACACTTTGTACAAAAACTATGTTTCAGAGTCATCCACATGGAGTTGAAGCAAAAAGCTAATTCTGCGTCGGCATTCCAGCCACATGTTACAGAATATTCTTAGCGAAATACAATAGTGAGTTTTTGCTGACTTCAAAGTCAGCAAAAACTCAAAGTAATTATTACTTCAAAGTAATTTAGAGGACAACAAAGTACAACAACAAGAAAGGGGAAAGAAAAGGATTTTTTTTGACTTGGCAATGTTTAAGGCTCGGTAGGGACGTAAGAGCTTATATCAAAATTATACTTTTTTGTCATAGTTTGTGTGAAAAAGGTTATTTAAGCCATTTTTTTCGCAAGTGTTTTGTTCGATTGCATAGACTCTACGTTTTAGAATAAAGATAATATCCGTCAAATCTGGGTTTCATTTAAGTTATAATCTAAAAATATATTCTGCTGGAAAAATTATGTTAAAATACTCGTAGAAATTCTACTACATTTGCAAAATTAATGCGTGCCGCGGCTCTGATTATAAATTTAAATATCACTACTCCATTGTCACTGTCTGTCTTTCTGCTATTTAATTATTTAGCCAAATTTTCCGATAATTCGAAAATCGTGTCACAAATGTAGGCAATGTAGTTACATGGTTTCGTTTTTAAATAAAACTCTTACCAATTTTGTCTGGTATTTTTTCCGAATACATTTTTTTAAATTGGCAAACCATTTTGCAACTTTATCTGAAAATTAATGAATTTATATCGATTGTTTTGATTTTCATTGACATTAACTAAATTACTTATTTACTTAATCAACCTAAGATCTATATTAAAAACAATCCAATTAAAACACTTCAGCTCTACGTGCTATTTATATACTTTACTTGGTTTCTATTTATTTTTACATTTTATTAGGGTTCCACAATTCTATTATTATTTCGTGATTCTATTTACATTGAAAAATGTAAATGATGTGTTTTCTAATTATTTTTTATTTAAATAGGCTTTTTGGCTCCAGCACAAACAATACTTATATTTTATTAGTTCAATTTACTGATCATTATCATAAAATTTATAATCGCGATCGTGGTGACATTTGGCTCGTTTTCAGTGTTGTTGTTTTAGCAAACGCATATTTGGCAAATAACTGCGCACAAAACGAACATAAATTTAATAATTTTCGGACCCTAATTAGGTAAAACCCAAATCTAAACGCTCTAGTTTTAAAAATATCCTACAAAATTCAAAATTGCAATGTTCTGTGATTTAAATTTAGAGTAAATAACCGTTAGACGCGAGAACAGTCGCTAAGCTAAAGATATGGATCAAAATATAAAATTATAAAAATGGGTAGACTTTACCTTATAAATTAAATAATAATAATTTTCATAAATTTAAATTTTGTCAGCAAATAAGACTGAAATTGTGTCAAGAAAGTGTTTGATGTAAGATTTTTCTTGTTATGCCTAAAGCACTATAAAATATTGTTTGCTCGCTGTAAGATAAGTTGATCTATTACAGCTCAACCAGCTTCTCTTTTCTTTAGAATAAACTATGAAGACACCACAACACCAAACAAATAACTTACAAACTCGCCTAAGCGCGAACAATAAAGTTTATACCCGTGTTGTCTTAGAGGAAACTGTACAAATTGGCTAGGTGAAAACCCAGAGGCACCGTAAAGAGTTCGCATTCGCAGTTGCAAAAGCTCTTTGAAAATGTGTTACTCTGGAGGACGTAGCCTCTCGGACTATTTGTACGTGTTATGATGCAGTGCCACGCGGTTAAAATGAGAAAATGTTCGCGTAGAATAGTCAGTCGACTTGAGTACTAATAGTGTTATCAATAACGCCTCCTCCTCTCGAACAAAGAATAGGTATATAATGTACAGCGATGAACTTGGAAAAAATATAGGTGTACAACTTAGTCGGCGCGTGGGCCAGGCATTATTAAATAACTGTATGCCTGGCGCCACATATTCACAAATATTAAACAAAGTGTTGTCATCGCAGTTTTTAGAACCCACGACCCTAATTATTTTAATTGGTAGAAGGGAAAATGTATCTCAAAAACTAATTACTAAATACTTTTCCAAACTAAATTCTTTACAAAATGTAGATAAAATAATCTTATTTGCGTTTCCCTTCAGCCAATCTTTGTCGCAACATGAGAATTATATAAGACATGATTATAATACATTTATACACACATTGACATGTCGACATACTGAAAAATTTCATTTCATAGACACCAATATTTGTATTGGAAAATATTTTTATTTGACTAAGGATAGGTATTACCTATCTAGGTTTTATACAAAACAGATAGCAGAGTTGCTATCTTATTTTATTTTGAACTCAGTCAATTTTTTGACTAATGAAACGCCTGCTTCTATTGAGCAGAGTAATAATAATGACATATACCCCTTGGAATCTGTTCCAAGCTCTTTAAATTAACCCATAGGACAACAGAGAGTAACTCTGGCAGTAGCCCTAATATTTGTATAAATATACCTTCATCTTGCCCATTAAATCAAGTTACTAGTAATAAATGTAAAAGCAAGAATATTTTAAATGTGGTTCATCAAAATATACAGGGCATATTAAGCAAGGAATTAGAAGTTGAGTTGTTCATGAACTGTAATAATATTGATATTTTATGTATTACAGAGCACTTTTTAAAAAGTTATCAGTTCATGTTCAGCTTTAATAACCACCACGTAGCTAGTTCGTTCAACAGAAAAAAAGCAGAACGCGGTGGCTCCTTAATACTTGTTAATAATAGTTTTAAATATAAGGAACGAGTTGACATAGTGAGCCTGTCTGTTGAGCGTACTATTGAAATAGCCTGTATTGAACTTGAACAACTTATTGTAATGAGCGTATACAGACCACCAGATTCATCTTTTGATTTATTCGAAAAGATAATGGATGAAGCGTTGACTAAAATCAGCGATAAAAACAAAAATTTTATAATTTGTGGTGATTTTAATGTTAATCTGTTAGAGGATAATAATACTTGTACTAGATTTAAATCTTTATTTTTATGTCACAACATGAACTATCTTTTTTTGGAGCCTACTAGAATTACTGCAACATCTGCTACTTGCATTGATAATATATTTTCTAACATTACGCCTACTTACAAATCGGTCATCAATAAATTAACCTCTGATCACTCTGGTCAGATAGGTATATTCAATATTAAAATAAAAAAGGACCAAAAAGAGGATATTACATGTGTCCCCATTAGTGACACTCGGCTAGAACACTATAGGAATAATATTTTAGATAAATTATCGGAAATACCATACAGTGACGATCCAAATTTATTGTATAACTCAGTATTTAACGTTGTCAAAAATGAATATGATACGGTATTTAAATCAAAAACTATAAAAGTTAATAACAAAGCTTTGTTTAGTGATTGGGCGACAGCGGGAATTCATAGGAGCAGACGAAAATTATATGAACTCTATGAAGAGAAATCATATAACAAGAGTACGGCCTTTCTAGATTATGTTCGTAGTTATTCAAAAATGTTTAAACGCGTTTGTGCCGTAGCTAAATCCAATTTCATTAAAAACAAAATTGAATCTAGTAGCAATGTAATGAAAACGACATGGAAAATTATAAATAGCGAGACTGGAAAGGCCAAAGCTACACATAATAACTTCAAGCTTAAAATAGATAATCAATTGTTAAGTACAGACCTAGAAGTAGCAAAAGCTTTTGAAAATTTCTTTACGGACATTCCAGTTTCAACAACCAAGTCTTTAAATTCATCTCCCGCTGCTGCTGAATCTATACTTAAGCAGAACTTTGAGGAATGTAAAACAGATTTTAAATTTAGGCATGTAAATAATGAGGACATTGTAAAAGCGTTTAAATCCCTGGAAATGAAAAAGACGGCTGACGTCCATGGTCTATCTGTAAAAATTATAAGTTCCATTATAGATTGTATCGCACCTCACCTTTGTTGCATATTTAATCAATGTATAGATAACGGTGTGTTTCCTGACTTGATGAAACTAAGTAAAGTGATACCTTTATTCAAAGCCGGTAGTACATCAGACCCCACAAATTTTAGACCTATATCGATACTACCAACTCTTAGCAAAATATTTGAAAAACTCATACTTAATCAATTGCAGAGTCATTTTTATGTCAATAATTTAATTCATGTTGCTCAGTTTGGTTTCACAAGGGGTCGTTCAACAGCCGACGCTGGTGTTGAGCTAATTGACAATGTTTTTGGTGCCTGGGAAGACGCAATGGATGCAATAGGTGTATTCTGCGATCTATCCAAGGCTTTTGATTGCGTCCATCATGACATTCTTGTCAGGAAGCTACGCCATTATGGTGTAAAAGATCAGGCTCTTGGCCTTCTGGAGTCATATCTAACAGATAGGGTTCAGATGGTCGATGTTAATGGGAAAAGATCACCCGGATCTTCAATAAGTATGGGCGTCCCGCAGGGTTCAATTCTTGGACCTTTCTTATTTTTAGTATATATTAATGATTTACCTTATCTTGTTAAAGCAAAACATGGGTTAGTATTGTTTGCCGATGATACTTCTTTGATATTTAAAGTTAAAAGACAACAATCAAACTATGACGACGTAAACAATGCTATCTCTAGTATAGTGAATTGGTTTACTGTTAATAATCTATTACTTAATGAAAAGAAAACTAAATGTATTAAATTCGTATTACCCAATGTGAAACCGGTAACTACAGATATATTTATAAAAGGACAGAAATTGGACCTTGTAGATTCGACTGTCTTTTTGGGCATTACTTTAGATGCCAAACTACAATGGGATTCTCATATAAATAAATTGTCGAACCGACTGAGTTCAGCAGCGTTCGCAGTTAAAAAAATTAGAGCCCTTACCGACGTAGACACCGCTAGACTAGTCTACTTCAGTTACTTTCATAGTCTAATGACCTATGGTATTTTATTGTGGGGTCACGCTGCGAATGCTAATAGTATATTTATTTTGCAGAAACGGGCTGTTCGTGCAATTTATAGATTAGGGCCTAGAGTGTCACTGAGGGAAAAATTTAAAGAAATCAATATTCTGACATTTGTGTCTCAATATATCTATGACAATCTTGTGTATATAAAACGAAATATAAGTAATTTTCAGAAGCACAGTGATATACACAATTTTAATACTAGAAATAAAGACAAGTTGGTTGCTTATGTCAGCCGACTACATAAAATTAGTAATTCTTTTAAAGGCAATTGTATACGCTATTACAATAAGGTCCCTACTGATATTAAAAACTTGCCTTTAGACAAGTTTAAAATAATTATAAAACAGAAATTGTATAAAAAAGGTTACTATAGGATATCTGATTACTTAGAAGACAGGTGTCCATGGGAATAGAT
Organism: Carpatolechia fugitivella; assembly: GCA_951230895.1. Lineage (NCBI taxonomy): Eukaryota > Metazoa > Arthropoda > Insecta > Lepidoptera > Gelechiidae > Carpatolechia > Carpatolechia fugitivella. The sequence goes on from OX579658.1 coordinate 5,830,259, forward strand.
TGTTTGAGTAGCAGGCTTTTTCGATATGTAATAAGCATTAATTTTGTAATTGACAATATTTTATTTAAAAAAGGAAACGCAAAAGATGCGATGACTGTGGAGTTTCTTCGGTGAGCTCTTCTCCACAGATTCCGCCATTGTGTTAGTGAACTCACCCAAAAAAATGTAATGACGGATCTAAGTGATGTAATAACATCCTATGGAAATAAATTATTTTGACTTTGACTTTGACTTTGAATTTGGTATCCAAGAAATTGAATTGTGGGCTGGACCAAGGACGTTTAAACGTCCTTGGGCTGGACGTACTTTTGTAATATTATTTTTCGTGTGTGTGTGTGTGTGTGTGTTTTTGTGTGTGTGTGTTATATACCTCTAATAAATGCCTGATTCAAACATAAATCAGAATAAACAAACTAAATAAGTACACAACTAAATAGTAGTTCGCATAGTTATATGTTACCTACTTACAATCTCAATATAATTTTGAAAATCGAATGGAAGAGGTGCCAGAAGGAGCTGAATGAATGGCAAAGTTGTAAATTGGTTTTCTTTTGCATTCATTTTTTCCATTACTGGGCGGCGAGCACAAGCGTAAAGTCTTCTCGTCTTCGAGAGTAGAGGTTCTAAGTCAGGTTTTATTCCAAACACTAACATTAGTGTCAGATTGTTGATGGCAGTTGCCTATCTGATAGCAGGTAACCTACCTTTTTTGCAAAAGATAATTAACCATAATTATTTAAGAGCCTTATTATTTTTGGTACCTTGGTCATTTAAAAAAATGGGTCATGACAAAAACAGAATTACCATCCAAAAACTTATTACGAGCAAAAGCTCTTGATACCCGCATCACACGTTCAACCTTTCGTAAGTGTAAACGGTTACTTAGCATAATAGTAGATTTTACAACAAGTGCACAAAACAAACCATTTCTATCCGAGACTTTTAGCAGTCCGAGCTGAAGGTGAGGGCTGATAGTAATGTCGAGGATAAAATGGTTTTGTGGACGGGTTATAAACTCTGCTTTTCACTTCGATTGCGAGGAAATAAAACAGTAGTAAGCAAATTGAAGAAATTAATTAACGCACGTAAAAACAAGAGCTGTTTCCCGCCGCTTTTTTTTTTTAAATCTTACGATATTGATATTAGGCTTGGGCTGCAGAATACAGCCTACTATTAAATTAATTTTGTAATAATAATTTTCTTAAACTAATTAAATAGCCTACCGTACTTGAATTTAAATTTTAATATCTTTTATGTCTTAAAAACACTTAAGGCAAATAAATTAAAGTAAATATTATAAAATAACCAATTCTATCTATGAACTTCTTATTGTGTTTTGCTGTATGGCTCATTTTCTTTGCCTTAATATAGACACATTTATGAGTAGATACGTTAATGCACAATGACAGTTCTATTCTGTTACCTTTCTTAAAGGTTCTGTTACTTATTTAAAAGATTCCGTTGCTTGTCTTTTTTATGAAGGTACTCGTACCTATACAAAAGTTTGCCTCAAGTGGTTTTGCTGGAGAAATTGCAAAATGATTTACGGCACTTATGCCCGGGAACAGTCTATTCCGGTAATGGCCGCTCGCAGACCGTGTAAGCGATTCATGAAGTGTTCTTATCTGCTGAATATAATAGTTGTTCAGGGATACCACTGCGCTTTAATGTAAGTAGTTTCTTGTAATAAGCTATGCAGTTGAACTTACTTAGAAACATTTATTATAACCAATTCACTGAAGTGGTATTATAAATTTGTCTGTTACGGTTTCGCTTCTCACGATTTTGAAATTTCTGTACTGTTTTGCTTTTAGTTACTGCATTTAACCTATCGTATAATTTTAATACACACTTATCAATAAACTTAACCTAGTTGCAAACAAACCAAGATAAATTAATTACTACAAAAAAACAATTAAAATAAAAGTACCTCCGCTGTCGGCGCCCACAAGATGGCTCTGCCAATAAAAAATTGACACTTTGCATTATTAATAGTAACTTACTGTGTCTGAAAGAACCAACAAAAAACACTTATAGAATTTATAGAATATTAATTTATTTAAACATTTATTCTACACATTAAACAAGAAAATGACAATAACACAAAGAAAAACGACACAACAGGCCTACTTATTTCTAAAGAAATATCTTCCAGCAGACCTACGACTACGACTACGATTAATCATTAAGAGTTATAAGTCCCTACCAGAATTTCGAGCCTACCTTGAAGTAGGGCGATCAGGCCTCGCAGGCCCAATTGCAGGTTGGTTGACTTCACCAAAAACCAGGAGTGTACCGGTTTCTTCATGAGGTTTTCCTCCACCGTAAGAGCATCATCATCATCATCTCAGCCGAAAGACGTCTACTGCTGGACAAAGGCCTCCCCCAAGGATGTCCACAACTATCGGTCCTGCGCTGCCTGCATCCAGCGGCTTTCCGCAACCTTCACCAGATCGTCGGTCCACCCGGTCGGGTCGGGGTCGGTGGTTTTTTTTTTTTTTTTTTTTTTTTTTTTTTTTTCATGTAATTAAGAGTAAGAGCATCAAATAAACGTAAATATGTATTCGAAACCTTAGGATACTTACTTCCAGGAAAAGATGAAAAAAATTAATGCTTTTTTGGTCTGTCCGATCCTACTGTTAACAAAATTAATCACGTCTTGCATGACGTAGAAACATCCATTTAAAATAAGTATTACGTTGAAAACATTAATAATCCTTAATTACAGCAATAAACAAAGCTTTTTACGTCAAGGCTCATTTAGTTTAAATTGAACGATCGACCCCGCCACGCACTTTTCAGTACCTATTTGTAATGAGTTAATCAATCTTAAACTAAAATCGTGGACACAGGTATAAATTTAGGAAGAAACTTTATTAAAATTTCCAAAACTTGCAAAGTTAATTTTGATCGGTACCCGAAGGGGCCACAAATTCTACCAAATTTCTAATTTTGGCTGTCATTTGCGTTAATGTTGTCATTACTTTGTCACAGAGTCGGATTCAGCGTATAACAAGATACAAACTGAGGTATAAAAACTTCACTGACATGTTATTTTATTATAGCTTTGTCATTAATAATTTACATGTTTAGTTGGATCACAGGATCAAAAAACAAAGCAACCATGCAAAATAACCAATACATAAAAAAATCCCTTATAAAATAATTATTTCTACTAGCATATTTACTATCTACTAGTAAATTCTGTATATTAGGTTGTGTCTTTTTACCAGAACTTATTAAATGAGGGAAATTAGATTATTTCACAGTGTTTGTTTTCCTTGGCAGTTGGTAAAAAGTTAGGCTTGCTAAATTATAAAATCGATCTTCTAATAGAATGATCAGTATTACTAGTATACTAAGGTTCTGACGCCAGAGTTTATTTTAGTGGTTTACCACTCATAGACTTAAATTATCATAATTCATTAGTCATTAGTCATTAGTTACGGGTCTGTCATTACGGGCTGGTTTCCGCAACTCGACGTCTAATGCGCCTATTTTGCGTGTGGGTGGGAATGCGGTGTCATTCGAGCCAACCCAACTCTTCCAGGAAACCCAGTAAGCCCTTTACATTACCGGTTATCCCTGGAAGGTCCCTCGTTTGACCGAAGTATTTAGACCTGTAGTCCGCCACTCCCGTGCACTCCATGAGGACGTGAGCGGTCGTTTCTTCTGCCTCCAAGCAGGCTCTGCAAAGGGGGCTGTCAGTTACACCTAGGACATATAGATGTTTGTTAAAAGAACCATGACCAGTTAATGCTGCAGTCACCAAACGCAAGCGTGGTTTACTTAGCCGAAACAGGGTCTTAGCGAGCCTGGTACTGGGGGTTGGCAAGGCCAGCTTCGCCTGTCTACACTCTTCATGGTTCGTCCAAAGAATAACATGTTCGTTCCTAGTTGATTCTCTATAAAAATTATCATAATCAGACTACCAATTTCGTACCTGTTTTGACTCTCGTATAATGGTGTCCATGATGTTATTAGGAAAGTTTGTTTAAAACAGCAATATTATTTTGTAACTACGGTTGTTCAGGAAAGCAATTTATAAAGGATAACTTCAGTTTTAATTAAAAACCATTCAAACGAAGCATGGCTAGTGTGATTCGTATTTCTTTTTATCCTTTGAAGATCAAATTAAAACGCCATTTCAAGTGAGTCAGAAGTAATAACTTTCAATTTAAGAGTGCTTATTTGAAAACAACTTTTTCTTTGAAAAGAGCAAAGAAGTAAGCGTTTCTGAAGTGCAGAATTATAAAGGTACTTAAATATTTATTTAGAAATTCTATTGAGGTGTTAATGAAAAGTTATTTTTAAAGAAAAGAATATTAAATTAAATTGCATTAGTTGGTGCTTTCGCACAGCCTAACTTGACCATACAAACACTGTAATGTGTCTTTTCCTATTTGAATTAAAAATCTTGTCATCATAACCATCATTTTAGCCGCAAGTCCTCTGTTGGAAAAACAGGAAAAAAGTCTTATTATATTAAAAAAAATAACACTATAGTATAAAACCGAACAACCTACGAGTAAGTTAAAATTATATGCGTACTTAAGCATGAAAACAGGGACTTCTCAATATGTTTAGCAATCAAAAATCAACAAGGCACATAATTCTATACATCGTAAGTAAATATGTTTTACAAGATCCTCGCAGCAAAAATCCTGTAAAAGGAAACAATCTCTTTGATCACTTGATGCCATGCGATTTTTTTTTCGATATTCGATATTATTCCGCGTCGCCATGTTTATTTTCTGCTTGGAGGGAAAGTCCTCAACGTCACGTTCGTTGAGAAACGTGATTGTAATAATAAATGCATGAGGATTTCTCTTTTGTGTAGCAATATTAAACTTTTTTGTAAACAGTAGCACTGTAGTTTTCTATAGAATCAAAATAGATAACATTTGTTTTCATTACCTTACTTAATTTCTGTTATAAAAACGTAAACTTAGAGGCGCAGGCATAATTGAACCCTTTATGTTAACAATATCTTAGCCCTTAAATCTTCATTTGTTTATGAACAAGTCCCTACCTCTCATTTTCAACTTGATTTTCCTTTAAAAAAACGACATAACGAAACATTTAAAATAAACCTATTAGACTTTGAAGGTCGTATCGTAGATAAAAAAGATACCTATATAACAAAGAAAATCAACCCGGCAAAACTTTCAATCCAGAAAAGGATAATCTAAACTAAACCATAACACTGTATTATAAATTCACACACAAAGGTGCAAAGTTAGTACGACCTTTCCGAAGTAACCCCCGCAAACTAATACTAAAGTTCTGCGATCACACCTCAAAGGAAGGTCAGCTTAACTAGCAAGATGTGAGATTTTATCAGTCGCGAAGTGTTAAGCCCAGTTGGGTAATCAACGGGTTACCCGGGGCAACCCTGGGGGCAATTAATTTTAATCTATCTTTACCTAATCGTCAAAGTTCGACGATTAGCAGTCTATTCCAAACACTGATCCCGGATGGGGGTCCCTTCAATGTAACGCTGATTTAAGATATTTTCAAGTTCATCCTTCAGATGCGTAATGGGAAGCTAGCACACGCTGGTATTTAAAAAAAAGCAGTAGCAAGAATCACTTAAAACGCATTACAGACGCGGATATTAATGTGTTAAAAACAGACAAATAGTCGCCTACAAATTTCAACAGGGCAAGAGTATGCATTATGGCTGGTCACTTGGTTACTAACTATCAAGTATTGACCAGCGATCTGCTTGGCTCTTGACTTGATACAAAACGTAGGCAGCGAGCGTTCTTGCTTGGACACGTCATATTAATACGCATAAAAGACGTCAATATACGAGTATCTATACTTCGTTTGAATCGGTCCATGTTAAAAGGGCGGGAGTCCAGACACCCTAAATTTCAAAAAAACTTGAAGACTGAAGCCGTTTTTAAATGAAATTACTGATTCGAGTCCCAATTTTTTGTTTGTATTTGAATGGACTGTCGACTTTTTGATGCCTAAGTCGAAAAGGTGTATTGGGGCATTTTCTAATGGATGACGTTAATAACTCATTTCTTCAAAAATTGTGACTCACGCCTTTTTAACATGGACCGATTTGTTTTAAATAACAATTGGAAAAAAAAATGTGTCTGGAAATGTATCCTATGAAAGATTTTTCTAATGTTATCTAAAACTTGGTGTAGATAAAGCGATGAATCATGACAAAAACAGAAGAAAGTGTTTTATGTCTACACATTGAGATAAAAGTAATTTTCTACTACTCGTATTTACAAGAACCACCTAATGTAGTGTTTCCTCAAAACCAGAACCTAGTCTCTCTTTTATCTAATGAAATTCGATTTTCCGTTCCAAATCTGGCTCCTTGGGGAGAGATTCTAAGAAGCGAGAGGCGTGACACGTGACTCTTAATTAGTAATTTCTCGGTGATTGTGACTCTCATGGGCTGAAAACACAGAGCAATAAGCCAATGAACTCGATTACCTAGCACTCCTATTTTTGAAAGTAATATTTTTTTCGTACACTTAAATATACGAAAAAATATTACAAGGAAACTTACACCTATCTCACTTTTTGAAGGAAACTTTAAAACATCGATCACTTTACTTTTTCTGAAAAGTATATAATAAATGATAAGAACTTAACAAAAATAAAAAATATCTTTTCAATATCTGAACAACCTCTACTTAGTATGCTTTTAATACGCTAGATTCTCTCCTTAACTTTTTATTTCGTTAGAAATAAAAATATAAGCCAGTCCTTACATGAAATATTATTACTTCTATTAACATTTTCACTTCTAAGAAGAGACTTACATTTTGCAGTCTGTGGTTGAAATAAAGTACGATTGCTCACAGCGTGACGACACGGGTCACAAAATTATATTATCAAAGTTACGAGTAGGTAATGTTAAACGCTTGTTACACATCTGGGACAAAGGTATGGATAAATTTTTCTAAAATTAATGCGAGTTATTGACTAATATACAAATTTATTATTCATAATTGCCAAATTACTGTAGGCAGACAGCTGTAAAGGTCGCTTGAAGTCAATGAAGATTTCTCAGGTATTCGAGATTAAAACCATCAAGGTAAAAAAAAAGTTAAAATGTATTTATTCGAAGTAAAATTTAACAAAATAATTTTTTGACGTCATAGCAAGTTGACCCGTTCACTACAAGTGTACGCTCACTGTGGAGAAGAACGGACGGAAGAAACTCCGAAACATTAAAATAGTCTGCTTCATTCATAAAAGCATTATTTCGTAGCGCAAGCTAACATACTTATATACAAACTGTAAAATCAATGCGTGCTACTTAATATCAGCTGATTGATTATCTCAGGCTTTGCCTAGTTTGTGAGATGACAGGGCTATGTGTGAGATGACTCAAAATTCTTATTTTATTAATTTTAATTAGATCACGTACCTATTTACCATAATAGTCCTCCTATCGCATCCGATCATTTCCAAGGGTTTCATTCATAATTTCCAAATATGGCTGGCTAAACTGAACTTTGTCTTAAACACCCGCTCGCACCGAGCGCAGTAGAGCTATCTGTCAGCATTGTACGTGTAGTTGTAAGAGGCAGAGCCACTAATATATATAAGTAATTATAAAAATATCTCATCTCCTTGTTTCAGCTGCTTGAAAGATAGCTTAAATAGAGGCTGTAAATATAAATAAAATAAAATAAATAAATTAATAAATATGTGGGGACATCTTCACACACGGCTATCTGATCCCAAACTAAGCAGATCTTGTACTTTGGGTACCAGACAGCTGATATATATTACATAAATATATAAATACATACTTATATAGATAAACGAGTTTCTTCTGGCCGTTCTTCTACACAGAGGGCTTACACTGGTAGTGAACGTGCCATCCATGATAGCTTTGACGTCGAAAAATGATTTGTAAAAATCTTAATTCGAATAAAAAATTTTGACTTTGACTTTGAAACAACAACCAGACACAAGGCAAACACAAGTGCTCATCACACGAATGTTTGCCCTGGGCGGGATTGGAACCCGCGACCCTGTGCGTCGTCGGAGGCCACCTGGGCTACAGAACCGTCAAAAATAAAAATAAAATATAGAGAAACCTTGGGGCCAAATTCCGTTGATGACGTTTCTCATCCAGTGCTACAAGTCGAGGATCCTCGAAGCTTTCTGCACCAAAATAATTACCATACAAAAATAATAGCAAAGTCCTTTTGATATTACGTCACGAATTTTTCTTGGAAAACAGTTTCCCCAGTCTCTGAGGTTGTTTGCTTTAGTTAAGTCTTAGTTAATACAAAAAGATAATTGGATCATGGAGATAATTAGGTATACCTATAACAAAATATAGACGCAGGTATTTTGTAGGTATAAAAAAAACGTGATCGCTTAAGGTCTCATGTAAACAATTACTAAAGACCTTTATAACCATGAAGGAAGAAAACATTTTACGCGCCTGCCCTATTTTCTTCCTTCATGTATAACATTGTGTTTTGATTAGTAGTTTCATAGACAAAGTGCTCGAAAAAATATCAAATTGCTTTTTCATCATGGAATTGAACACCCATACTTTTGCTGCCATCTACATTTGAATCGAGAAACTTACAAGGCGAACAAGGTAAAACGGCAGTCGTATTCTGGATGGAGCTTTGAAGCTAATCTAACACACGAATATAAAACTGTCTACAAGCGAGGGCATTATTATTTATTTAATACGGAAACACACATCACATCACGTATCTTTCAATAATAAAATACACGTATAAAAAATTCGGGTACGCAAAATTATTTTTTAATTAAATGAATTATAGAGTCCAAAACAGTTTCCGAGCACTCAGCAAAAGTGGTTTACGGATAAAGTAGAATACATAAATATTGATAAATTCGAGGCAAGCACCAAAATTCTATAAATGGCCTATAAAGTTGCCTAAAAACAAACGATGTAAGCAACAAACAGATAGCATGAAAATAAACTAGGCTCTGGCGAAGTGTATTTTAATACCATCTTGATAGAAATTCCACAGACTAAAGTGCTAAGCTTTCGTGTTTTAACATAATGTCTAGCCATATACTTTATTCGTTTTTATGCCAGCAATTTTCTTTCCTCACCTTGTTAATACGAAAATTACAGCGTTCAAGATCGCGTCGACACAAATATCTGGAAGCGACTCTCAATGCAAGTAATTTCAGACGAGAGGTTCCATAAATAACCTTACCTTACTCTATTATTACAAGGGCTTTAATCAAATGATAACATCTTAACACTGTCGGACGCAACTTAATCGGGCTCCGGTGGAACTAAAGGTTTACGTTTCGGTTTCAAGCAATCGAGTTTGTTGCGAGAATTGTCTGTTCTGCTATTCTTATTTTGAAAGGCGCTATCGTGATCTTTTTCGGATGGCCTGAGGTGATTAGTTGAGCGTGCAAAGAAATAATTATGTAGAGCTTCAAGTTAGTTTTACATTTTCAGTTCGTTTTATTGGATTTAAGGTTCATGTCCATAATATTATGAAGAAACACGGGAACTTCCTGTGCTGATAACAAAATATTGCAATGCAGTTCATTGCAATGTTCATGTATACAACTTCTTTAATCTTTATACTCGTAATTTATTTGTAGCTTATGTTTGCTTTTTTGATACAATTTATATGATTTCAGGTATTCTATTATCATCATCGCAAGGTTGTAGAGTATTTAACCAACATCATAAAGCCCTAGTGCCAAAATAATAATTTATTTGATAAAAAAGAAAAACAACAAATTACAGAGTTACCAAAAGCCTCTGACGTAGTTCTATTAGCAACTGCTTTCTTTGTGTAGTTCTTGCATTAGCCAAGACCAAAGGGTGAAAATTAAAGCACCTTACTTTTCAGACAATCAGATGTTGCATCCAGTAAATAAGTTTCTAAGCACAGACTACAAAATATTTAGTTAATATAATGTGGTTTTAACCAAGCAAACTAGAGAAAGTCTCTCAAAGTGATTTAGACAATGTTCCCATCAGTCTATAATTAGGTACTCAAGAAGTTTTGTTAAGACAAGAAAACAATAATAACTGAAAAAAATACCTATTTAACAATGTTTAAACTTTACTTTTAAAAGTCCTTTTCGAAAACAATTAGTAACTCTAAAGTAAGTATAGGTGCTATCTGCAAGTAAAACCAGCGCTTATCAATAATAAACGCTTATAATGCATTATACGAGTAGTTGCTTATATAATAAAGTTAAATAAGCTAACCAACCATCTTTCAAAAAGTCTCAACAGGCAGTGCTATTGTTATCATCAAACACGTATAGCGTTATTTGCGGTATTTTTTAAGATTCTGATTGGCTATTTTGTAACTAGCATAGGTGTCGTGTGGTACTCGATCAAGAGGCTTTGAAGCTCTATATGTATAGGTTCTATTACCAGTACATTTATACTGTGTAGCTTTTTTACAAAACGTAATGATCCAAAGACAGCTCTAGAAAAAGTAATATCTTCCATTTTCCTTTATGCTCCTCTAATTTGACAGTGAGTGTGTATTCGAATGACTGCAACGTTACTTTGATATGTAGATATTTGGAATTCGCAAGCTAATGAGCCCTAGCGTTCATATCTAACCCGCCCGACCGAGTTGCCAACGAATTTATGCTTACGATTTTTACTTTTCCATTTTGAGCATTCAAATTTTGCTCGAATTCGAAATCGACCGATCGAATCGACTTCCGTTTCCGGTTTGAGTCTTTATTGGATTGTTCTTCACTTGAATTGTTTTGAGAATTGATTTATTTTTAATTGCTATGTTCGGCACCTAGTGACCGGTGAATGGTTGCTGTAGATTTATATGGCGCGCATTTTAATTTTGCGTTGTAAAATACGACATTTTGAAATTCATAAAAGTAAAAAAAGTAGTTCATTATAAATGGTCGGAAAGCACAGTAAATAAAATAACAAGTTATTTTTTATTTCATTCTGTTTCTTTTTAGATACTGAAGCAAGCACACATGCTCATGGTTGTATTATATGATTACTTACTATAAAAAAACACTTTATAATTTATTTTGTTTTATGGTTTGTTTGTTGTTTGCTTAAAATAGGCGAACATGCAAAGGAGCTACCGTATAACGTAAGGTTTTCATATTTCAAATGCTTATTTACTGTGATTTCAATGGTCTAAGAATAAACAAAACTAAACTGAAAGCTGCTTTAAAAAAAAACACAAAGATTTTTCAATAAATAAATACTGTTGGGAATGTTGAAAAATAAGAAATAACTTAATTACTAACGAATTTATTTCGTTATTCGAATTTAGCAATGGGAAGCATCTAACAGCTGTGGCTACACTTCCTAATCGTATCAACACGAGAAATTGGGGCAGTCATCAAACTTCCAACGCCCTGTCTCATAAATCATACGAAATTATATATCGCTCCTTAAATAAATAACTGCACTGTAGGACAAAAAAAAATGTAATAATTTCTGTACCTACCTATCGATAGGAAAAAATAATTTGTTCAAAAAAAAAAAAAAAATTGTTTATAAAATCAAACAAGAACTATAGGTAATTTTACACGATACAGGTAGTAGTTTAAAATAAATAGTTAAGTGGTATTGTTGGAAACATAAAATTACCATTGATTTGCGATATTAAAAAGATAGATGTTGATCCTTTCTAACATTCTTGATCTCTCTCTCCTTCTTTCTCTCTCAAAGCTCTCCTCCAAGTGGATGTTGTTCTCTAAATTTAATTATTTTGAATAGTTTAAACGCATATTATTGTGTAATCTATTGTGTACCAAATAAACATTAAAGTGTCAGTGAACTTTGCAAGGCTTTCTTACTTATCTCCAAACAACCTATGGAAACTAACTTTATTCAAGTCTACTTACTTCGTAGCGATTATAAAGCATTTCTCAGTATATTTTATTTTCTTTCAAATTCAAGAATATTAATAATCTTGTGAAAATGATAAACATATCGATGTCGATGATGAACAAGAATGAAGGTTTGTAAGAAATTGTAAACAATTTTGTCCAAAAGTGTACTTGCATCTTCATACATAAATAAACAAGTAAGTACTAAGCTCCATGTCTTCGGAGAAGATCGATTGTTTAGCGTTTAATTCTTGTACAAATAAGATAATTGAATAATTACAAGACGTGATCTTGTGCCTTTGATTGAAATAAAAATGCAGAAACTAATAATTTGTGGTGCAATACGCCCATTATTTACATTAATAAGTACTTAAAAATATTATTTATTGGTTTATTATATTGGTAGTGTTAGCTTTTTATATCAAAAAGAGAAAACTTACCGAAAATTTACTATACAGATAGATCTTGTCAAACTTTGAGACAGACATTTTTGAGAAATAGTAAAAGGCTGGCAAGTCTTGGTTAACTTGGATGAAAATGGGTATACACAAATCTGAAAATCTTATGATACGCAGACTGTACTCGTAAATCGTAACTATGTTTTTATATTATCTGGGTAAAAATATAATTTCAAAATTCTAGCATAAGGAAAAAGTACATTACGAGCAACATGTGACATGATCCTAGTATACTTCTGAATTTAACCAAGTTCTGTAGATGTGAATCGTTCGTAGTACAACTTGCCAACTTGGTATTTATTCTACCCCTCTTTCATTCAGTACATAAACGTTGAAGGCAACCATATTTTATAAACGAAATTTCTGTAATTATAGCTTATGAACAAGGTACATTTTTTCTGCAAAGGTATACAACGTGCTTTTCTTATTTACGGACTACGTTTGGTCCATGGCAACGTTTCAAAAATGCAACAGTTAATTCCACAATCTGAAGTTGCTGCATAACTTTTCCATGCAGGAAAAGGATTTCAAAATTGCTTTGTGATCCAACTCCGGAAGTCATAAAATTCCCGCTCTTAATTTTTGTCGGTGCTTCTTTAGAACATTATTACGGCCCTTTACAGCTAGAATTAATTTATTAGGGCCACTTTCTGACAGGCCGGCTACTATATCATCATTTTGATCAATTAAACGTCTTTTTTAAAGTAACCTTATGAAGAAAGTAGTATTAAAAGTAGTGCTCGCTTTAGAGTGATTTAGACACTGGATTTGGATTCAAAGAGCAGTGGCTGACCTTTCTTTTTATTAGAAACCATAAAATGGACACTAAAAAGACTTCTTTCAGAAATAAGTCACCAAAATAATGTTTACGACAAATAAACTTCCTTTGCTTTGTTGTTCAATAAACATTTCATTTGTCCGTTCAATTTCTAGACAACAAGAATACTTGGCTATGGAAGGTTATATCGTTTTTATTTTCGTTTAGGTATTTTCTTACGTTTCTAATATCAGTGGAAATATCGGAAAATTAGAATAACACACCAAATTAAAATAAGCCTCCATAACAGCGCGGTGCGGTCGAGCAATAGGGGATCGGACTACTTTTTTTTATTTCATAAATTAAAACTTCTTAGTTTCTGCTATCGAACACTAAAATAATTTTTGCTCTATGTTTAAAATTGACCGAGTTATAAAGGTTTGAAATTCAAGATTAGACAGAAAGGCACATACCCACTTGTGACGTCATTTGTTAGTAACGCCATATAATCTCCATACAAAAAATTGTTTTTGAAAGAGACAGACATATTGAAACATTAAAAATCACTGTAAATTCGTTTTTCAACCGATTCTGTTTTTTTTCTTCGCGAATCGTCTGCTACTAATCTATATTTTAAAAATATATCATAAAATATGGTAAATTCATAAAATATGGTGAACAGTCCGATCCCCTATTGACTCTCATTACATTACAGAGGTTCCTGCCCTGTTTCGAATTCCGAAAAAAAAAAAAAAACTTTTGTGAAACTTTTCCGGGATGGTCAAGAATCTGGCTGTCTCCAATTTAAAGAATTTACTAATTAAATGTTACGAAACAGCTATATTTAATTAATAAAAGGTAGTATAAAATTCTACGAAGAAATAATTCGTCAATAAACACTAATTTCTCAATTTAGTAAAGTACTGAAATGTTTTTCGTTGAAAATTCAAATTTGTGATAAGTGGAGATTACCGAATTTGATATTATATGCTACAAATTACTTCCTTCGATTCAATAGATTGCAGAACAGGCTTTCATTCCTGCAATATTCGATATGTAAACAATTTACCTTAGATAAATGAAAGGCTCGCGCGGCGCTCGCCTAGATACCGCGCTATCTAATAACAACAGCTCCGTGAATGCGGCAACTCAACAATGACAATGACAATTTAGAAGGATGCAAGCTTGCAGGAAATACGACATTGTTGACATTGTTTACAACGAGACTGCTTCGGCGCGAGCTCGGGTACACGACCACATCGCCGAATTCGGCGTAAATTTTGTTGCCGCATTTTACAATTACGCCAGCGGTATCGAGGCGAGCGCCGCGCGAGCCTTTCATTTATCTAAGCAATTTACCTACTTTTTTTAGTTTGTTTCAAAGATTTCAGACGCGCGTCGCCTAGGTAGCGAAGCAATCGTCTTTTGTTAAGGTTTGTTCGTTCTTTCCATATTCTTTCGAACAGGCTAAAGTCAGTGACCATGCTGCCTAGTTTTTAGTCATAAAACTTTAATAAAATATAATAATGAATAAGACTCTCGTATAATATCCTGGATACTTTTCAACTTGAAGTTAGAATTTCAATGGTTTTTATTTGTCAAACTACTGTTGCCCAGGCATATCCTCAAAACCTTTTACTTCTTTTACGTACAAAGAGATTTGACCTTCTTCGCTGCGCTCTCAAGGAGATTTTTCTTTAGTCGCTTCTTGCCATTTTTTTTCTAAGAACAGGACTCATATTAAAAACTTCTTCGTAAAGAGTATTTTCATCTCAGAGACAGAGTCCTTTGAGTGCTCTTTGCTTGAGTAGGATTATTGGTGGCCTTATGGTGGACACAGGATCATTGCTCTGGATGTCCTAATCTAGAGCAACGGCTGCATGGCATATGCCCTTGCCTGCTCCAGAAAGGGGCGAAACCTCAGAGAAACAAAAGACGATCGCTTCGCTCTTTTGTAGAGTTTTGTCATTGAATTGTAATGTCGAAGCTTGACAGTCACGTCGAAAATTGTTTTGTTTGTATTATTCTACTGAATTGAAAATATGTCAATGTTATGAATCTCGTCTATGGATTTAAGTCAACTTAATATTGTCGTCTTAGATTATATACGGTCTAGATTGATAGTGACGGCGTTGAAACGTCGAAAAAAATATAGTCCAACTGTTGGACTATAAGTCGTTTTCCGCCTCTCAGTGTCATTTGTGACATCACGGGATACGCTCGCATTAGGTAATAAATTCTTGTGAAATTTTGGGTTCGAAAACGCCGTGTTGCATTATAAAATTGTGCAGAAATTATAAAGGATAATAAAAATTGACCTACAAAATCTCGTTTCATGTGTTATTAACCCAGAACCTAATAATATTTAATAAAAATAATTTTGAATTTTATGTTCAATAAATACGACTCCATTTTGGCGTTTTTCTTGGTGTTGCCACTTTTCCATTAAAAAATTCCACAGTTAGCGCCAATTTAAGTAATAGTTGACGCGGAGTGTTTATCAGTTTTTATGTAATCCTAACAATATTTTATTATTAACTGGACTATAGGCACTCTCAATCTCTCATATCGATTTGAAAGCAATCGGCTCAGCTACTAAAAAAAACTAAAAGTTGGTCATTATTTACAATTCTAAATAATGGTTTCGTCTTTTTAAACTACCTACAGGGACCACCGGATATTTATTTTTAAAGCAGTCGGTCAACGATAATTGCCAAATCAAGCCGTTGATCGTCCGTCCTTAAAGCCCCGTTATATTAGTATGGAATATGTAAGTACTTACTTAAAATAAATATGCTCACTTGACTAATCATATAAGTGCACTTGAACTCAAAATATAAACAGTTCAATGCAGTACTACTATATTTTTTACTTTTATGAACAAATAGATTAACATAACGGTTTTACCCGAATTATTGGGAAGTGTGTCAATAGTTGATATGCCTAATAATTCCTATGTAGCTAGTTAAATAAATGACGGTTGCTGTCATTCAACACTATCAACCACGATCATTCAATACAAAACAAAAACAAACTTGTTTGCATCTTTTCAGTTCATTTATTAATTAAGATTGAAAGATTAAAATTTTCACGCAGTCGGGTTTTTTGTATTTTTAATATTTTTTTTTAGAATACTCAAATGATGATGGACGAATCGGTCAGATACGCAGGATAAGACTTTATTGCAAACAAATGAAAACGACGTCAATTGGAGACAAATCAACGCAGAAAATGCATAGTCATAATGGCTCAAAACATTTACAGCAGATGATTTATCAAAATGGATCCTTGAAATACCGGCAACTCAAGGCGTTTTAACTGAACCGACAAAATAATTGGTAGGTAATGCTTTTTATTTATTTCTTTGTAATCACAGACCCACTCCATCTTGTACCTAATCTGGTATTATTTTATGATTCCGCTGTACAGTGTACAGTGTCACCTACCTGTAGTAAAGATTTAGAAACTTTTTGTGAATGATTACACATAAACGAAACGTAATATCGTATAATTCCTCGCTTCCTATCATATTTATAACTATGCCCGATGGTATTTTTCTTCTTCTAAATGTTCTATCTAAGGACAAAATCTCAGAGGAACAAAAGACGATTGCTAGGCGACGCGCGTCAGAAATCTTTGGGCGAAACAAACTAAAAAAAAATGCTCTGGATGTTTTTTTTTAATTTTTATTTTGTCTTTTTTTTCTCTATAGCATGGTGCGTTTTGCACATCGCCACAGACATAAAAACGAGGAAACGATTATTAAAAAGATTAAATTATAATTTTGTCCAAAGATTTCTGACGCGCGTCGCCTAGCAATCGTCTTTTGTTCCTCTGAGATTTTGTCCTTCTTTTTATCGAAAGCAGAAAGCAAAGAGCAGATAGTGGTGTTTTATTTGGTGTCTTTGAATTTTTGACATGAATGAAAGCTCCTGTAAAAGACAAATGACAAAAAAACAACCTGACATTTTGCTGAGAGCAAGCATTTTTTGATAATATTTGTGTGATTTATGAAAAAATATACAACTACTAATTGTACAATGTAAAATAATGTTTTTTGTAAAGTAATGTTATATTTAAAGGGATAGTTCTTTTATTTATAAATTGACAGGACCACAACTGCAGAACATGACGAATGTTATAAAAAAAACTGGTTCGTTCTGGTTCAAAATTGGTTCATAATGCTAAAACTGACCATCCTGTTAATATGGACGCAGTTTTAGAGGAGGTGGGACACTTCGGCATGTTTCAGTTCCGCCTTTTTATTAGTACTTTTACCAGTAATGTTGGCTTCAAATTATAGTGGTCAGTATGTGTTCAATGCAGCTGAAATTAAATACAGGTCAGTTCTCTTGAATGCTTATCAACAACTTTATTTAATGTTTATTGTTATGTATGTTTATGTAGTTTTTTTTAAATATATTTTTATGGCCTGGTTACACGACACTTTAATCCAAGTCTTATTTTGTTCACATAAAAACGGATCACTTCACTTTTTTTTTGTTTAGTAGTATATTCTATTCTATTTTATTTATTTTATTTTTATTTTGTTTATAAAACGCCTTTCATACTTGCAATAGCAGGGTCCTTTTCCACCAAAAATTTCTTATTTTATATTTATTTTATATCAAATATCATCAAATAGCTAGCCCCAGACTTTATTACTCAAATCTAAAGATCTTACCATTAATTCTAACATCCATTTATTGAACTTCTTTTGCCAGGTTTGTCAAACTATTACAGTCAAGAATAGTTTTAGAATAGTTTTGATCGATTCCAGATGTTATGTGCCGGAATGTGAAGAAGGTCGAGGGGAATTCAAACCCGGTAAATGGGCAGAATGGGGCGCTTATTCGGATTCATCATGTGATAGACATAAACCGATTGCTGGCAATAATTTGTCTTGTGCACCGGCAGCCTTCTCCCAAACGAAGCAGCCCTGCACCTCCTGGGTCTATGAGACAAACGACACGATAGTTGCCGAGGTTAAAGACTGTGAATATTTTAATTTATCTTTTTTGTGCTTCTTCTTACTGTCGTCTCAAAGACTAACCTTACAAACTTTGGTGGCATCGCCAAAGTCGTGGCTCCACTATTTGCCGTAGAAATCTTTGGACAAAATTACAATTTAATCTTTTTAATAATCGTTTCCTCGTTTTTATGTCTGTGGCGATGTGCAAACCGCACCATGTCAAAGGAAAAAAAAAAAAGCCGAGAACCAAAAAAAAAAAAATCGCCCGTTATAGCTGAATTTTCTACCGTTTGACAAAACTTGATGCTTTACTTGATAGACCGGGCGGCCGCCGCACGATTACTTATCTCATCGAGTTACTGAAAAATACCGCTTTCCACGAAAAGTAGACCTAAAATAGGTAGCAAAAATTTTTGTCTGCCGGGGCTCAGCCTGGGGGAGACGTGGGGGGGGGAAGATATTATGCCCAGACTATGATATTTAACTAAATTTTCCTGTGTTTTACATACAAATTTTTCTTGCAGCAGTACCACAGTCAATATAAAAAGCGTAGTATTTAAACGCAAATCATAAAAATAACTTTTTGTATCCAAAAACAATTCGAATTT